>JBCJKH010081383.1:0-31326 GCA_039877255.1 Loriculus beryllinus
CATTTGATACTGTCTCCCACAGCATCCTCATAGATAAGCTAAGGAAGTGTGGGCTTGATGATCAGGTAGTGAGGTGGGTCAAGAGTTGTAATCTTGCAGATAGAGGAAACTGAGTAGAATAAAAGGTTAATTGACCCCAGCGAATAACAGCAGTCATATGAACAGGTGTGTAAATAAACTGTGAGGGTTTTATGGTACAGTCTGGGCTTAAAAATTTTGAGAGGAAAGAAACACACATGGTATCCTACAACGGAGAGAATGTACACAGGTAAAATTCATGCTTTGCTGTATATGCTTGCACTTGGGTCTGTATTTTTAGCAATCCCATCTCTCTTTAGGTCAGCTTTCTCAATTAAAACAGAACAAAAACTGAAAGCCCAGTGCTGCTATTTGGCCTCTTCTTGGCTGCCCACAAATAGGATTTTTTCTTTTTTTTTTTGTCCATCTCTTATGTCCCTGTGTTCAAGAGGATTTGAGGGAAGAGAGATCTCTGCATCCTAGAAAGCATGGAGAGAGCTGTTCATAGGATTTACAAGAAGACACAGTGCTGCAATATGCATCTTGAGAATTCCATTTAAGGAACAGTTTCAGCTTTCATAGTGAGTGGTTTCTTCTGCACGCCACCTAAAGTAATTATAATTTCAGTAGTAGCTCCCTATTAATGAATTCACATATGCTTATTACCAGTTTTAGGCAAGTCAGCCTGATTTGGTAATTCAGGGGAATAACAAACAGCATTGCACTAATCTGTTTAGTTATTCTGTGGTGATTTGAGATCCCACTGAGACTTCTGGTAAAGCTTTTGGTTTATGTCTGTTTGCCATTTACATACACTGATATTGAAGATAGGGGTATTAAAAGTTACTGAAAGTTAATTACAGTGCTACAATTAAAATGGGAGAGGAAAATACCATAATCTGAGTTTGGTAGCTACTCTTTCTCATACATTTTCAACACAAGAAAACATACTGAAACTGGAGGAGTTCAGAGTTTAGAAGTAATGAGGTAGAGGTTCTTTGAGATTGAGGATAGTGGTCAACTGGAATCATGGAGAAAATTTCTCTGCAGTGTTGTGTGCTTGACATAACTTGTCTCTTAGCACATCCTCAGCTTTGCAGAAGACCTGTAAGGGGTTTAGATGCTGTGAACAATGTTTAGGTACAAGCAAGTGCTGAATTTGCAGCATGTATTTTTCTACAAACTTGCTGTTTTTTCTTAGACATATTAACTTGGCAGAAGTTGCCCACAAGGATAATCTCTGGATCATCATTGTCTGAATGCAGTGGAGCTTGAGTTGAAGATCACTGCATGTTTCTCCAGTTCTAATGTTAGATTCCTTAGACCTAATTATTTTAGCTTTTTTCTGAAGTCTGTTACTCGCTCTGGATTTTAGTACTTCCTTATTTTAGTTGAATAGGCAAGAGACTTTTTTTGGTTTTGACACAGCTTGAAGCTAACAGCTATCAGATACCAAGAAAAGAAAAGTATGGGGTATCTATTTAGAAATATATACTAATAACACCTTTTGGCTGGAGACTTAGTATGATCTGCTTGGAATTTTATCTCTCTGAAGGAGAGATTGGTTTGGGGACCTGGTTTTATTCCCATCATGTTTATATGGTTTTACTACTGTGAGTTCAAACTTGGTAATTTTTTTTAATTATCACCATATATGTAATGATCTGATTACATAGTTGGGAATATACTTAAAGTTCTTTTCAAATAAATAGTAAGGTTTTAGTTTTATATTATTTAAAGTACCGCTAGCTTTATCTTACAGGTTTAAATTGACAAGTACCTTTGGACTGCTAGATTCGTATACCTCGACATGGAGGAAGAAAGTTTCAGTATTGTAGATGATGAAAATTTTGGCATTATTTTAATCCCAAATTAAATTATTTTTTTTGTATGATACTGGAGACAGTCACTAGGATGCTTGGATGGAAAGAAGCAAGCCAAGAAAATTCAAGCAAAGCCTTTAGTATTCTAATAGGATTTCACTTTATTTAATATAGATACAGTTTAAATTTCTCTTCACTGTGTGTTCCTTGGATCTCATCCACCTGCTTTGACTTGAAATAATTGAATTCAAATTGCTTCCTTCTCACAGTAGTCATCTATGGTATAAATAATGTGAGCTCCAAACATTGATTTGTTTCCCTGGAGTATTGCAGCCTATGCTGCTTTGGCTGGTTCTAACCAGGATGGTTACAATTCTCTAAAATGCCACTGCTTACTCTTTTGAGTTAATGATGTGCTTAATACCCTCCTTTTTTATTTTTTAAAGTTGTAATACCATTATGATTTTTAGTCATCTGCATTCTTTTTTTGCATTAAGAGTTGGAAAATACAAATTGTTTTGCAGTACTGAGTGAAAGAGTAGCTCCTTCTGACTCTCTCCCAGTGAGCAGAGGAGCAGGCATTACATTTTGGATGTAATTTTTATGATTATTTTTTGTTGGGTTGTTTTGTTTTGTTTTTTTTTTTTATCCCCAGTGAAAATTCAGTGTGTTTTCTGTTCCAATAGATTTACTTTCAGTTAGGTAAATAAACTTTAATTCTAATGTTTACACTATTAGTCTTTAGATGTGCAGAACCTTGAACAACTGAGTGTTAGCATGTGATTTTTTGGCAGGCAGTGTTTGGAATACAGTATTTGGGAATGTAATATGCTCTTGTTTTTTTACTACAATCCTGATACAAGAATGGAAAAAGTACAATGTGAGTTGTGTATTAAATGCTTTTAAATGTGTAGGGCTTTCCTAGCACCATACTTTGTGGTGAACCTCCGAAGTATTTTTCCATTTTATGGTAAATATTTTGCCCTTTTCCCAGGGCAAGTTCCAGAAGAACTCTTTTCCTTGTGATCTGTTGCACAACTTGATGCTGAGCTGATACGATAGAACTTAGCTCTGTGAACCATTCCTGAAGGTAACCATTTAGTTACCCCCTTACTTGATGAGAAAGTTATCCTTGACTTCTGCCAAAGTGTAACTGTTAGGTAAGCAAAAGGAAGTATTATCTAAAAATAATACTCTCCTGGAGAAGAGGGTCTGTTTCAGATGTAGGGGAATGTTGGGTTAGGAACCAAGGAAATAAGCCAGTCATAAACAAATTTCAAATGGGAATTAGAGATACCCTTCAGTTAAGGTCTAAATCATCCTTAGAATCAGATTAGTGGGATTAAACAGTGAATTGGTTATAAATTGGAGTTTGATCAGTATTATAGGCCAGTTAAGACAGTATTGCCCACAGAACCTGCTTGACCTACTTGGCCCATTTTGACCTTGCTTATTAGGTGCTACTGCCATTACAGAGAGCTTTGTTAATTTTATAGTTACAAATGAGATTAGCTGCTTGTAAGATATTAAAGTGACAGAAAGAAAACTGGAAACTAGTTTGTTTTTTTCATACTAGAAACCGTAAGAACTCTGAAGGGGGTAAGAAAAAATGTTCAAAGGATGTGCTGAAGCAGTGAATTAAAGTTGGAGAGGTAAGAATGATGTTATTGAAACCTGTTGTGGTGGTTTAACTCCATACCTCCAGCCAGCACCTAAGCCCCCATGCAGCTGCTCACAGCTGGTGAGAGGAGAGAATTGGAGGGCAAAAGTACAAAAAGTTTGGGTCAAGGTAAAGAAAGGTTAGTAAGGAAAAAGAAAAGGGGGGGAGGAGCAGGGGGGCATGACACAACAAAGAAAGATAAAACCCAGAAATGTGAGTGATGCAAAAAAGCAGTAATAGCTTATCGCCAGGTGACTGATGCCCAAGCAGTCCCCAAGCAATGGCAGGCAGACTCTCTCCCACACGTTTTATTGCTGAGTGTGACACCGCATGGTCTAGAATATCCCTGTGGTCGGTTGAGATCAGCTGTCCTGGCTGTGTCCCCTCCCAGCTCCCTGTGCATCCCAAGCCTACTCTCTGGTTCAGTGCTGTGAGGAGCAGAAAAGGCCTTGGCTATGTGTAAGCACTACCCAGCAGTAACTAAAGCACCTCTGTGCAGTCGACCCTGGTTTTGGCTCAAATCTAAAATGTAGTACTATACAAGCTACCATAAAGAAATTAACTCTGTCGCAGCCAAAAGCAGCACACCTGTATACCAACGATCATAGACATTTTCAGAAATTTCTTTGAAATTATGATGGTCTGTGCAAGTGTAGATGAAATGGAAAATTATGTTGAAACTAACGCACATGACTTATTTTGCCTGCTTTGTGAAACAGTTGATGCATACCATTGTAAAACTGCAGAATAATGCATCTCTTTGATCAGCTCTGTCTTCTGTATGCAAAAGCCACATGTTTCCACAAATTCTGTGATAGAGCTCTATGAAGAGGTCTTCCGCTGGAGCTGTGTGTGAATTCTATTCAAGAGTACTAAACATACCCCAGTTAGTTCCATTTTAGGACACATCCTTTCAGTGCCATAGAATAATCTGAGGTATTTGGCATAGTAATGACAGATAATACATAAACATGGCAAATAATACAGAGGGAGACTGGGAGCTTTAGTTTTCTACAGTCATCTTATCCTGTTCCTGCATCCTACAACCTCTTGCTCCCCCTTCCCAGAATGAATAGAGATGGTAAGATGATGCTTTTCCAGCCCTGGGATCCTCTCCTTTGGGGTTTTGGTTGTGTGTTTCAGAGGGAGAGATAGAGCGAAACAAGGAAGCAGCCTATGTTTCTAAGCCTGGCTTCATCTCGCTTTTCCAGCTAATGTTTAGTTTTTCAGGGATTACTTTTTCACATATGAAAGAATCTATCAGTCAGTGTTCTGGTTCATCTGTCTTTAACAGATTATTTATCTGCTGTGAGAATTGTTGGTCACCTTTATTATAATCTGGTTTTCTGCTGGTAACACTGCTTGAATTTTTTTGTATGCTTCCTACTGGATGTAGTTGTTACATGACCATGAAATTGTACTGTGATTAAACTGTGTTCCAGCATGGAGAACAGGGGGAGCAATCAGACAGTGAAGAAAATTAGATTTTCTCTATTCTCAGGGGTAAAAGTAAACTTTAAGTCTGCTGTCTACCTCATTCATAGCAATTGTATTGTATCATGTGCTTATCTGCCATTTAAAATGTTTTAGTCTTCTAAAATAACTGATGTTGGCCACTCTAAGAACATGTCTTTTTATTCAACAAATGTTGTAAAACATGTGCTTTAGTATTAATAAGCTGGCACAGTTCTGCTTGAAATGGTAGTAATATTTAATTAGATCAACATCTGCATAAGCTTTTTCCTTGTAATCGTAATATACTTCTTTCAATTACAGAAATTCCCATTTTCTTTTATGAATTGTTGTGCTCTATTCTGAAGACACTCTGTTACAGTATTTTAAGAAAGAATAGTTGTCATTTGTTAGAGTATCAGTATCATAAGTATCACTGCTTTAAGCAGCTCTGATTTGGATTTTTTTTTTTTTATTGATATTTTGGTAATCTTTGCAGGTACTGTTGTAGTTTACAAAGCAGAGAATAAATTCAGAGATAATCTGCAGTAGCATCAAGATGACAGCTGGCTGCGTTTGATACATTCTTTTAGTTCAGGAATAAAGAGAGTTAGCACAAAGTGGAACTGCTGGTTTTGATCTTTCTTTTCCTGAATGTTATTTTACGTGTATCTGTTTGCCAGAGACTTGTCTTTGTTCATGTGGTGTTTTCAGCTCAATAGATGTGCTTAAGCATACAGTGTAACCACTGTTTTGGAACCTGTAAAGCTGACTAGCATGAGTTCTCTGAACACTCACCTGCTGTGGCATCTGCTTTAAGTAAGAAGAGTATTTGTACTTAGGACATGTGCTGTCTTTTACTGGAAAAATACTGTTCATGGGGAAATGGAGAGGGTGGGGAGCTGCGAACTGGCTTACTTGTACTTCCTTGAGCAATTTTCATACTAATTCAGTACACAAACCTCTTTCTATTCTGAAAAATTAACAAGTTCCACTATAATTTGCACCTTCCCTAGGGGGGAGTGGTGGGCCTCAGGGTGTTAGCATTCCAGTGGCATGGTACAGTCTGAGAAGTGCAGCCAGAATTGGACATAAAATGGAGTTTTGCATTCTTCTTGTTTTACTTATAGCAATAATCTGAAATTGTTGTTTTCCCAGATTGATTCCTAGCCACAGTATAAAATAACTTGTAAATGCATAAATCTTTGTTGTCAGTAGAGTAGTTTACTCCTGTATCTAAGTGATCCTAAGTAAAACTGTTAAACTGTTGTGTTTGTTTCAGGTTATTAAAATATGATAAAATCATAAAATGAAATTTGTATTGATACTCATTGCTTTTTCTTTAATTAAATTATCTTTCTTCATTTTAAATACCTTAAAATGGGTTATAATCTTGAATAATTTAAATAGAAAACAGTACAAATGTTTTAGCATGACTTAAGTTCAGATTGTATAAGTGGTTTCTAAATTCATTTATTAATCATTTTAAAGAACTAAGTATGTATAAAGAAAGGATTTAAAGGAGTTTGTCACTCAAATTTATTCAAGTTCTATAAGACATGATTTCTACTTTCATGTTTAGTTCTGCCCCCCCCTTTTTAATGATGCTACTCTAATACCTTGTGTCATTTTACAAGCAAAATTTATAAATATTTCATTGATGTTATTAATGGTATTGCTATCTAAGCAGAGCATTAGGATTCCCTTAGTTTCTGTAGTCTACTGTGTTTTCATTCTGTGTTCAGAATAGTTGAGTATTGGGAAAAAAATCTGTTCAGTTTTGTTGTCCTAGTTGGAAATTTGGAATTTTGAAGCCATTTGGCAGTTTATCTGGTTGGTAATGTTGTTTGTTGGACAGACTTAAGAGCAGTTCCTGGGTGTGAATGCTAAGGTGGGAGGTAAAATAATGAAAAGTAAGAAGATGCTGGAAGGCAGGAAGAGAGGTTTTTTTCTTCCTCCTTCTTTGTGGTCAGGAATTTGTCTTCTAGTAACTAAATGGATCAAAGACCATAACCTGATAGGATTTAGGCATCCATTCCCAAAACATTACTGACTACAAGACTCACTGAGAAATACTGAATATGTGAAATATTGAATTATTTTCATGTTTTGTATAGTCCTGTATAACACCGGTTTGAACCACTTCTGGATTAGCTGTTTCTTGGATTAATTCATGCCACTAGTTTAAAGCTTATGCACAAAAACCAAAGTGAAGCGTTATTTTTAGTTGATAGTGAGTTTGCATGTTTGAGCAGGACTTGATGATAGAATAGGTTTTCTGAGATTTCTTTAAACATATATTTACATATATACTCATACTTGATTTGTATATTTGACTTCAAGAATGTATTCCTAAGACATTGGAAGTCCTAGTCTTTATGGAACCTCCTATGATTTAAGTGTGTGAAATAACTGGAAAATACAGACAAAAAGTACTCCTGAAATTTTCTAAAATTAGTTTCAGTAATTGAAAATAACTTTTAAAATGTATTATTAAAAATTACTCATTGTCAACAGCATTAAGCTAGGAAATGGAGGTGCTACAGACTTCTTTTTCCTTTGCTCTAGTCATTACCTTGGTGTATCTATCTCTGTTGAAAGTCAAAAATGATAATTAGTCATCAAGGCTTCATGTAAGAGTTGGCAATGGTGATGTCTTTATTGTTTCTCTGTGTAACCTGCATTTAACACACAGTATATCCTTTATGGGTATATGAACAGTTTTAATAATATTTGCATTTTCCTCATTATTTCTGCATACCTAAGCTTGCCAATGTCTTGGCAAAAACATTATAGGGATGTGGTGTTTAGCTGATGTGACTGGATTCAAATTAAGTATTAAGTTTTGAATATTAAGGTTTGTAAAGAAATTTTGATATGGCTTGTAACCAGTGCAAGTGAAGAGTAGAAGCTCTTAACGAAATTGCTTATAAACCTGTATTTTGTATTTTAAACTAGTCCTGGTTTCAAATGTTTGCCTAAACAGTTTTGTTTTCCAATCATTTTTAGTTACTTATTTTTATATTTGTGGTTATGATACCATTTCCATAACTATGCCTTTGTTTCATTTTACAGAGGAAATAAAGGCTGAAACAGAAAAGCAAAGGTATGTGATAGTTCATCTTATTGAGTGATAGTGCTTTTAACTTCCTAAAATGTGTGCTATACTTATTCTGCATTGGGAGTACGGGCTCTCTCTGGAAAGCATTTTCAGTATGTTTTGTAAAGTTGGTGGTGTCTGGAAATAAGAATGCTGCTTCTATGACTGTTACAGTGCAAGCCACAGGGTCTGGGACTAAACGCAGAAGATAACTTAGATACTGTCTGGACAGAGGGGGTAGGGATGGGGATCAGGGTTAGAAAAAGTCTTTGTAGGTGGCACAAGAGGAAAGTGTTAGTGAAGAGGCCTGAGCTGTTGAAGTGGGTTCAGAGGAGAGGAAAGAGCCTGGGCTGCAAATAAAAGAATTGAACTGTGAGTGAGCGAGGGCAGGAAGTGGAAATAGGTGGAGAAGTGAGTGTAATTTGAAAATAGACCTTGTTAGGGAATAGATGTAGATTTCTGGAGGCAAATGCTCTAAAAGCAAAGAAGCCAAAATTAGTATTCAGCACTCTGCTGCTATCATCGAGTACTGGTGTTTTTTAGCTATTGGTAAACTGTGGAGCCCATTATTAGTGTTTAATTACATGTTCCACAGGATTATCTTCACTCAGTGAACATTACTAACCATGAGTCAAGGCTGTGTGGTGAAGATTGCTTATACCATTTACTGAAAGAATTGGATCAGTGGGTGAAACTGATGATGAAAGTGTTCTTGCAGTTTAGGCAGATGAGTGCTGCCTGGAGACCTGTAACTGAATTTCTGGTTTAGCCAAATTGTTTAAACCGCAACTATCAAAATAGGCCACTAATGATTTCTGCTCATCTCCTGGGTATTTGAGCTGAAATCTACAAGTTTTGGTTTGGAAAATATGAGCACTTGTAGCTGGAAAGGAAGCCAGTGGGCACTTCGTTTTGACAGATATAAACGAAAATTTAATAATCAAATAGGCTTAAAAATTTAGTCTTGCAGCTTATCAGATTTGTGGATGCATCAGACTGAATCACTGTGCTTCAGTTTCCCCCATCAAAATAAAGTTTATATCCTCAGATAAATTAAATATAATATTTGTGTAGTGTTTAGAAAATGTTGCACTAAGCACCACAAAACAGTCTCAGGCACAAAGTAATGTACTTCTATAATAGGATTTACTTTGGGTATTATAAATAAAGCAGAGGTCCACATGATAAGAAAAAAATGCTTAATGTTAAATATTCAGTGAGGGATATTTGTTCTGCACACTGAATAAGGGAAAGGTAATACCTGATCCTATGGTTCAATAGCATATAACTAGAGCAATGATATATAATGATTTCTACAAGTATGGTTCATTCATTTGTGAAATTTTGGTGCTTAAATTTTGACCTATTAATATCTAACGTTGTGAATTTTGGGGTGTATAATGTGTGTGCCTTACATATGTCCTTTTTCAAAACATTGATTTCTTCAGTGCTATCTTTATTTTGACTGTAGCCTTTTGCTGCTATGAAGGCACTGCTGGACTTGGCAACTGAATGGATTTGCTCTATTCTTATTATAGAGTCAAATTTTTAGATGCAGTAGAAAATACTGTTTTTCTAGCCCTAAGAAAAGAGAAACCTTTTAGTTTATCAGATTATTTTCAGCTTCATGTTTCTGTAATTGAGATTTGAGTAGCCTAACAAAGGACTTCCAAAGATAATTCTTTGAGGTTTTTCTGGTTCCTGTTCAAGGAAAGTGATCTCACATTTAGTCTGGAATGCAGTGAAAAATACATCGTTTCCACCTGTCAGAATGTTTACATGGAAAACTGCTTCTTTTGTTTTGTTGTTTGTTTTTTAAACAGAACTGGTTTCTAGTAATGGCATAGAGGGGAATGGAATAGAAAAGGACAGGCTGATTCATATAATGGTCACACAGGAAATGCTGCCAAAACAATTTTTAAAATTAATTGCTTAATGCATACCTTAGTCTGTTTCTATGGCTGATAGGTAAACATCAGCATATTTCATAATTCTTATGGTTGACAGATTCTTTGGCGGAAGAAGTTTTGCTGGGGACAATTTCTGGTTTCACAGTCTGCTGGAAAAATCTAGCTGAAGTAATACCTTCACTGACATTAAGAAGGAAAGACCTTTTGGCTTTCTCTCTCCCCTGTCCCTGCTATCCCCTTCAAATCCATCATCAGCAAGGTGATGATCTTCCTGAGTTACCTTTCCAGAGACAAATAGAGCATTATCTTCTGTATTTATTATTTTGTGCATTTTTAAATAGCCTTCAATTGAGAGAAGCTTCAGGCTTCTGCAGTAGATACAATTTCTTCATTTTTGAAATCTCTTCATGGGCTGGTCCTTGTTTCAGAAAAATCCTGGTTGTATTTCTGGAGTGCTCTTTTAACCTAATTTTTACAGCATCAGTACACATAATCACTAGATGACAACAGTCTTGTCATAAGACATGGGCAAGAGATTGCACCTCTCCGTTCCTCAGAGAAAAGCTTTTATAGGATTTAAGAGCATAGAAGAGTCATGTACTTCCTCTGCAACTTATCTGATTTGGGTTTTGTCCAAAAGAGCTCTGTTTCCAGCAAAACAGTATTGTACAATAAATAAAGTTATGCATCCAACAGGAAAACAAACCTCTGCCTTGCTTCAGTGAAAAAAAATTACGTAGGAATAAGCCCTTAAAGTTTCAAAAGAGAAGTTATTTAGCAGAAAGTAAAATTTTAGTATTAATTATTTACTGTTGAGACTTAGAATTTAGCTGCCCTCTTTTAAGCAGAAGTGCCGTTTGAATGTGGTTCCAAACATCTTCTCAAGGACAATCCAGCTTGCTCCTTGAAAAGCTGAAATTAATAATTTGTTATACCAGTTAGTTTAAGGCTCTTTTGTTGATGTGTGGGACTGTATTCATTCTTCAACAGCATGAAAAATGTGTATTTGCTTCCTTGAAGCATCTGATTTAATTTGCAGCAAATGCATAAGGCCTGGATTTGAAATCACTTGTTCTGTAAAAATGTATTTAAATTACTGCAAGAATTTTATAATCTTTGTCTACAGAATATGAAGCTATTCCCCTCTTTTGGGAGGGGTTTGGGAAGTTTGTTTTTATTGGACTTATCAAGTCTGCATAAGACAGTGTACTTTACTTCTTATGTAAAGATTCATATGTGTGCACAAAAAAAGGTCAGGAATGCTTTATATGTAGGTGATGAGCTATTCTGTGGAATGATAATTCTGAACTTCTTGCTTTGAGTCAAGGGTGGACTGCATTGATGCACACAAGTTGGTGAAAAATTGCCTATTCGTAGTTGTTCCTTTTAGCTGAGTACTGATGAGCATGCCATTTTTAAAGGTGCTGTAAGCAAAAAGACTTCAACACCTTACCGTTTTCTCAGATTTTGTAGTTAGTCCTTTCAGATACATTGCCCAAGTGAGATGCATTGATAAGCACTGAACTCTTCAATTCACTGGTATCATCTGAAGCACAGATTAGAGCAGAGTTTGCATTTTTTTCTTCCTTAGTGGGTTGGTTGGATTTTTCCCCGAGTATGCCTAAGGTTGAAGTTCAGATATGATTTAATCTCCAAAATAAATGTATTTTTTCTAAGTACTGAACCAACTCATAATACAGTAGTTGGGTAGTTATTACCTTTCAGGGTCATTAAAATTTTTGGCAGCTTGAATTTTTACCTCTTCTAGTAGTAGCAGATGAGACTTCAGTCAGAGTTACTGTTTAATGTGAAAATTATACTGAATAGATTTCCCTTGTTCCCTTCTTGCCTTCATCAACCAAGTAAGGAGAGTCTTCCTGTTTTCAGAGGAAACAAGTCTTTTATGCCTTTCAGTCAGCAGGGACCACAGAGTATCCACTTAGTGTGCAGAATGGGACAATTTGCCAGATCCACAAAGAAGCAGATGAAGTATAAAAGCTATAAGGAATCTTTAAGAATGTTTATACAACCATACTACTGTTGTGTTAACTTCGTAGAGGTTACTCTTTCCTAATGTCAGTTTTCTTGGTATTTTATCTCATTCATAAGCATTGTGGTGGTAACTATTTGTGTTATTGCTTACAGCATTCTAATGCAATCATTCCCTTTAGCCCCCCTCATGGAGAAGCAAAGCCTGGTTCAAGCACTCTTCCACCTGTGAAATCAAAGACAAGCTTCATTGAAGCAGACAAATACTTCCTACCATTTGAATTGGCATGCCAGTCGAAGTGCCCCAGGATTGTCAGTACATCTCTAGATTGTTTACAGGTCTGTATGAAGATCAGTTTTAACTGTCAACTCTAAAATTCTGTTGGTTTGGAGGGGAAGTACAGTTTTATGTAGCATAATGTCATTGGTTTTCTATTATTTTAGTTTATTAAACACACAAGTTGAATATGTTTCTCACAAAGGGTCAATATGTGTCTTATTATGTAGTGCATTTATGTGTTATTTGTGTATATATGTGTTACCACAGTTATATGCTTGAATCAGTTTTATTGTATTAGTGTAAAGCTACCTATTTTCATGTGTTTGTGTGCTAAACTAACACAGCAAGCATAGCATTATCAAATTCATGTTATGTTGTTTACAATTGCAGTAAAGTATTTGCAGTTTGAGATGTCAAGCCTCTCAAATGTCAGAGGCTCTTGTAATGTTTTTGAAACAAATTCTGCAGCAGGGAATTTAGCCATTTGCTTCTCCTGAGTAGCCCAAGAGTGAACTCACATTCACAGGCACATGAAAGGCTGGCATGCTGTTGCGCTATGATCTATTGCTACTCTGTATTTTTAAGTAGGAAGGTCATGGAGATTTTCAAATACTCTTATGCCTGAAGTGTTTGGAAGAGGATTTTGCTAATTTTGTAATACATTCCATTTCAAAGTATTGAAGACTTAGAGAAAGAAAGGTATAATAGAGTATTTAACACCAGAAGACTAGCAATGAACTTAAATGGAAAGCATTTGCAACTGGGTTATCAGGTATTAAAAACAGTTCTGTGCTGACGACATAGGAAGGTTTGAGTGATGTGAGTTATTTTTTGGAATTCTGTTTGTTTTAAAACATTGTTAACTGATGAACAAAAGCTCTAAGGTTAAGCTTACTGACAAACTTCATATTGCAGTTGCTGAATGAAAATCAAATAAATCTGGAAGACATTTAAAAAAACTACTTGATGTTTTATGGGACGCGGTAAAATGTATTGGTTTAATTATTCTGTGCAAGTTAGAGAGATTTAGGAAATTTATTTATTATAAAAAAAATGACTAATTTTTTAAGCTCTTATTTATGTGGGTTTCTTTTCTTCCCTCCAGAAACTTATAGCATATGGGCACTTGACAGGGAATGCTCCAGACAGTACAACTCCAGGCAAAAAATTAATTGATAGAATTATTGAGACAATATGTGGCTGCTTCCAAGGCCCTCAAACAGACGAAGGGGTTCAGCTACAAATAATAAAGGTAATGATTAATACTTCCAGTATTTGTAGTAGTGACAGCAGGAAGATGTTCATGATCTCAGAGTTCAGAAGCAGAATTGTTTAATTTGTAAATGTATGGTAATTTTAAAATATTTTCTTGATCCTGTTTGAGATGAAAGCTTGTTATCTTATGCTTCTTTCGCTATTCTCTCCCATTGAATTTGTGTGAATTTATGGTTGTGACCCTGAAGTCTTGTGCGCAGACCACTGGGTGAAATCTCATTCATAGCAGACCTGTGGCGCTTTCTAATTGTGAGGAATTGCTATGAAATAATCCTGCACTCCCAGTGGGGAAGATGGTAATTAAGCAGCAGATTTTGTAATCCATCTTGGAATTGTTTTGTGAAATGCAATTAGACCTGGCAGTCAGGCGTTACCATAGTAGCTTTGTGCTGCTGAGGCATAGACTTTTGTTTGAAGGAAGTCTAAGGTTTCTTTCTACAGCTTATATAAATGTCACATGTGGAGTTTTTACAGATAACTGTTTCTGGGGAAGTTTAGCTGTTTTCTGATTGCACCCATTAATTATGGGTATTCATTACAGGAAATTATGATGCCAACTAATAGAAGTTAGGCACTTAGTGGAAGTACTGTACTCCTGTAACAGTAGTCCTTGAATGGTTGTGATGATGAACAGTAGTGAGGAATACATTTAAAGTTAGTTATGAGGAATGGAGTGTTTGTTACCTCCTATTCTTGTGTATATGTATCCTGAGGTGTTGACATTTCTGACAGATTGTATTTACTAGTCTGACTGCAGAATGTAGTTTGTACTCCTTCTCTTAGCTCTAATCTTCTTTTTCTTGGCACTCCACTTCTCTAGCAGGTAGTTGTTACAAGTGTTGGTTTATGCTGCTGTTGCCTAGATCTGTTGTGTTGTTCTGCCTAAGCATTTAAGACATTTTTCATGTATCAAAAGGAACTCTTTGTTTAGTTTAAACTTCATTGGCTGAAACCATTATATCTCCCTCTCACTATAATACCTTCTTTCTGAAAGTATTCTTATTCTGGTCCTCCCCACCTGAAGGGAGTTACCTGTGAGTTGGTATTCCTTCTGTCTAAGAAAGTAGGTGAGAAAGTAAATTCTTCAATAATTGTAAAATGTGTTAAGTGTGTAAGTTCCTTTAGTGGCTTAACTTTTTTTAACTTTTTAAGATTTACCTAATTGCCATGCTGATTGCCTGAGACAGCGAAGAGTACTGTTTTGGCTTTGAGCCCATGTTTGCCCAGTACACTGGACACTATAAAAACCATAAAAATTAGAAATGACTTTAGCAAAACCCAGAACTTTTGACTTCCTTTGGGGGAATAATGAAACTTCTAAGTCAGTCATATTCTCTAAGGTGTCATAACTCTTCAGTTCTGGGCTGAGAGTGGACCCCAGTTCTCCAGTATGATTTGAAGGATGAATTATGTGTCTTGTCAGTCTCTTCTGTAGTCCTGGTGATTAATATGTTCTCTGAAGAATTTTGATGCTATCAGGGAGATAGGAAGGCTGGATCTTGGATCTCCCACTTTCTGTGCTTGCACTCCCAGGCTGTTACTCACAACATGAGCAGTGCTTCTGCAGGGCAGCTGTATCACTAATACCAAGGTAAAATCTGAGAATCGTGATGACTCAGACACCTTCTTTCCTGGAGGAATATCTCAGTTCTGCATGCTGAATGGACTGCCTTTCATAGCATGCTGCTCTCAGTCTAACATCTGGCAGCCAGCATTGGATCAGAGTTCGAACAGGATGCTGTGTGCTCATTACTAGATGACTTTCCAGTGGCAGGGTCATCTTAAGCAGGTTCCCAACAAACAGAGCCACTTAGGTGTTCTGAAACTACCTCTCTATTGACTACCAAGGAAGTGATCTTAATGAGACTGGGGAGTGTAAGTTGTCTTTCTTCAGGTATCTAAGCTTAGAGGTGTATTTGGCGGTGGTTCTGATAGTTGATGGCCAGTTTAACTTTTCTGCCCGTTTCTACTTGTGTGTTCCTATCTCTGTTATCCCCTCATTTTTCTATCTGCAAACTCCACAGCAACCCAGACTTTGGCCTTTTCCTTCCTTGCTCTTGTAGATTAGTTTGATTTGGTGTTATTTTGATGAGGAGCCATGCAAATTCTTGTGCAGTTGTTATGGTGGGGGTTGCTGGGGTAGAAAAAAACACCAAGTAATTAGGCTACTGCTGCCACTAAAATTGTTTATTCTTGAAATGGCTTCCCTTGATTGAACCTTTTTGCCTTGGCTTCCTCTGCTAGGGCTACTGTGGCATTTGGGGTGTGTCTGTGTGTGTGTGTGCAAACTTCTGTTGACATATGCAGAGGTTCTAGTTGAACTTCTGTCTGGCCTTTTTGTTCTGAAGACCTACAATTATGACAAAATTATTATTCTTTTTTTGTAAGTCTGTAAAGCAAGAATAGGGGTGGGGAAGAAGGATGGAACATGAGATCAAGATCTGCTGTCCTTGGTGTGCTGTATAATAAGTGTTTGTTATTGTCTAGATACTTTTAGAGCTTTACATGCTCATGTTTGGCCAAGAAAAATTTCTTTGTGTGCTTGATAGCTGTAGTCTGAAAAATTGAATGTTACTTTAGTGATCGCTTTCTGAGTCTACCTTGTGCAGCGAACTGTTCCTAAGGTCAACTCCTGTATGGCTTCTTACGACTAGTCATGCTGTCAATATGACCAATGTCCCTGGAAGAAGGGAAGTTGAATTGAACAAGTCGCCTTTTGAAACTAACTAAAAATAGAGGGCAACTCATTGGATTACAGAATGAGAAGACTGTGAAAGCTAGCTAATTCTGAGGAGAATGAATAATGATAAGTTTGTTTCAAACTTGTGTGAAAACAGATTCCAAATTGAGAAGGCTCTTAGAAAAAAACTGAGTTACTTAATCTGAAAATGCTGTCCTGTCAGTTTGCAGTTTTATTTTTTTAGAGAAGGATTGTGTGTTCAGACTTGGACATGAAACACTTCTGTTTTGCAAAATATGTATCAGTTTAATTCCATATTATATTCTTGTTCATTTTGAACACATAACTTTTCAGTGAAAAAGATAAATTATGTGAGAACATTAAGTTTTACATTCTTTATATTATCTTCCCTAGGAGAAGCTAGATCATAGGTCTGTTTTCTGCACTGTCAACAGCCATAATCCTTCAGTGTGTTTCAAGATTGGTAACTGACCACATGCTTGTGAATATGGAGTTTTTATTTCTTTTTCCTTAAAATTGATGTTAAGTAGGAAAAAATAATCAAATAGTATTAATTAATGCTCCATTGTCATTGTAATCTGATGTAGAATCTATGATGTGACACTGTTTACTGAATCACATAGGTTTTCTAAGTTGGTAAACTAAGATAAACATAGTCTTTTAAAGCTATGGTAAATGTATAACATTTGTATAACATAATGTAAGTGTATAATATAAGTGACAACAAATTGGAAATTGTAAAAAGGAGGAGATAATATCACCACTTGCTCATGAAGAAAATGTCGCTTGGAAAACTGTGTTGCTGCATTCTGTACAATTTATGGGTTTTTTTTAGTGTCATTCATACTGAAAAATGATTTATCTGGAAGGTTATTTGATATATTTGTTGCTTTGTGGCTAGAGGACTTCAGTCTCCTGTGTTTTTCTAAAAGTCAGTCTGTAGTGACACAATATTTTGTTGTAAGTGAATGTTTGGACTACAAGTTGACTTAAAAAAGTATTATTAAAAATAGCCCTTTGGCCTTTCTCAAAGTAAATGGAATTACATGGTTCCAATAGCAGATACAGTAAAGAGAGGGGTTAGGGACACTGTGTTTTATGTGCTCTCTTATGAACTCGAGAATTCCCAGGCAACTGAACTATGAGTATTTCACACAAAGTAAGTGTGGTTGCTGATCAGATGACAGCTGTACTCTGTCATAAATCTTCCAAAGATGAATGGATTTCCTGAGAGAAAGAGAACAATGTCCTTGAGTTGAAAGGCTTACTTAGCAAGTCTGTATGTACCTGCACCTGCCTCTTGTGCAGTCTTAAATTGTTTTCCTCATTGTAGTTCCTTTCTTTCACCATAACCAATTTGTTCTTGCAGAATATTCACTGTGAGAGGAATGAAAAGTACAGATACAGATGTTTTTAGCAGAGAATTAACATAAATTTAGTTTACCTTTTTAAACACCATCCATTTTGCCTCACAAGTCATGATATCTCGTGTGCTGTTCTAATGCAGTCATTTTACTTAGTAGGAGATTCACTAAAGAGGCAAATATGCTTCAGGTTAAAAGTAAAAATACTGTAGGTGTTGCACAAAGATATAGTCCATAACTCAAGAAATGATCCTGAATATTTTTCTCCTTTCCCAAATCCATCTGATGGTTGTTTATAAAAATGAATAAGCTTTATTTATAGTAACTAGGTAGAGGCACAGAACAATAGGTCTTTTTCAAATATAGAACAATAGGTGTGAAGGACTGGAAGGAAAGCATAAGGAAACAATCTCAAAGTCGGGATGATAGCCAGTAGTTTCAGAACAAAGAAAGCTTGATGGCTGATGGTATTTTTGCGGGCTTTGTGGCTAAGGCCGCTCTTGTGGAAGGACCTGAAATATAGTTGCGATAGTGCTGACATTGTTTTCACAAAAGTTTCCTTCAGTGCCTAAAGAACAGCAAAGGGGAGGAGTACAATAAAGTAGAGTGGTTTTGGTTTGTTTTGGTTTTTTTTAATGCTCTCTCCTTAGCTCATGCTGAAGACTTTTTGATGAAAACAGATGAGCTAAGTGCAGCCAGAAGTGGGAACTTGGCTGCAAAAAGCCTTGAGCAGCAAATCTACCGTGGTAGAAAAGAGCAACCTAATGCTGTGACTCCATAGGCAGTAAAGCCACTGCAGTAACTTGCTTTTTTCTGACCTCTGCAGGGAGGCAGTTTTCTATCCAGGCTTTGCTCCTAGGTGTCCTAGTCCATCCTTTGTCCTGGCATGCATTTAATAATCTGAATTAACTGAAGTAACTTAAAAACAGAGTAGAGGGGCAGAATCACCTCTGTTGACCTGCTGGTCGCTCTTCTTTTAATGTAGCCAGGATATGGTTGGCTTTCTGGTCTGCAAGGTTGTTTCCTTTTTTGTCTGCTGGCTCATGTTCAGTTTTTCGCCTACCAGGATTCCCAAGTCCTTGTTGGCAGGGCTGCTCTCAATCAATTCATCTCCCAGTCTGTATTGATACTGGGGGTTGCCTTGACCCTAGTGAAGGACTTTGCACTTGGCCTTGTTGAACCTCATGAAGTTCACATGGCCCCACTCCTTGAGCTTGTTCAGGTCCCTCTGGATGGCATCTCTTACCTTAGGCATGTCACTGCACCATCCAGGTTGGTGTTGTCTGCAAATTGCCGAGGCTGCACTCAATCCCACTGATAGTGTTGCTGATAAAAATACTAAACAGTTCTGGTCCCAGTACAGACCCCTATAGGCCACCATTTGTCACCGATCTCTGTCCAGATTAAGGCACCAGAGTTTTGTTATGGCTCTTGTATGTCGTCTTCCCTGAATGATGTTTCTACTAGCAGAAGCAGTGTATTAATAAGTTTTGTGGTAGTGTTGAAGCATTGCACAGAGAAGGTAAGAATTCAGGATGGTGGTATAAATTTCAACTTAGTGCTTCATTTTTAGAAGGCTAATGACACATAAACTGAATTTTGTGAGGACTGAAAAGAACAGTACCAGTGCTCAGAGACTTAAATTCCTTTAACAAAGCCATCTTCTACAGTTTACCTACCTTTGTGATTTCTTTTCAGTTGGTTGGGGGTTTTCTTCATATTTTTTTCTGTTTATTTTTGATTTTATAAGACTTATAGTGGGCATTTAGGCAATACTACTTTGTAGATTGTAGCATGAGATGCTGTTTAGTGGTCATACTCTCCAGTAAGAAATATATGTACCTCCCAACATCCACTGATGGGAGAACTGAGGCACCACAGATAAAAGAAGGAGCCTAAAAAGGAAGTAGAATTCGGATCTCATCAGCAGTAGCTCAGTTAAGTGCGTCTTTGAGGGTGTTTGGTTTCTTTTCCTATTAAGATGTACAGTGCTTTTTAAAGGGTTTGAGTGGGCAGTGGATACTCTTTGTCCAGTTGCTAATGCCACGTGTGGACTGAGGTGCTGACAATGTCAGTTAGTGAAATGTGGCTTGGTTTGATGAGTAGATTACACAACGCTTGCAGTAACTTCCGGTTTTAACTGTGATAAACTTGCAGGAGTATGAGCTTCCGAGTGCTTCCAGATCTTTCTTACTTATCCTAAACAACCCTTTAAATTGTTAACTCTGTCAGAGTCTTTTAATTCATAAAATTCCCAAATTTATTCTGCTGGAGTGCAGTGATCAGTATAAAGCCTGGTTTCCTGTTCACCAAGCTTTACCCCTTTCCTTCCACTCTCTGACACATACCTCTAACAATGTCTCCACACCCTGTCCTTACCTTTCATCTGCCTTTGTTTCTGCTCTTTAATCCACCCTGTGTCTATGCCACATAATACTTCTGTGTTACCTGATCTTTTAGAGGATTGTTTGTATATTTTTTTTTAAGAGGGAAGCAGATACTACCTCAAATGGAAAGAAAGAAGTGATAATCTATAGAGGGCAACATCAATATTCTGGCATCTACCCAAAAAGAGTGTTTAGAAAGGGTAGTTAGAACTGCCTAGTCTCATACTCAGTCTTTGTTCTGCACATTTACATTTATTTGTAAAACAGCTTTTGGAAGCTTTGGATTGCCCTCCAGACTTAACATGTAGTCTGTTGTTCATGTTTTGTGTGTAGAAAATTCTAGGATGACTTTTCATTAACTACCTGTCTGATAACTCCACTGTTTATTTCTTGCTGTTACATTCTGTGAACCAAATATTTGCTAGATATGTTGATTAAAAGCACTTTGAATTTAATATAACTGGCATGTATGATCTGATGTGGCTGTAAGAATACATAGGGAAATGTAATTGAACTGCAGTTTGAGATACGTGCTTAGTTATATTTTAAATGTAATTCAATTTTTATGTCTATAAACTGATTTTTAAGAAAAGTTTTTACTGGAAAATATGTGTTTGTGTTTATTTAGGCTTTGCTCACTGCAGTAACATCTCAACACATAGAAATCCATGAAGGAACAGTGCTACAGGCTGTAAGAACATGTTACAATATCTATCTAGCAAGCAAAAATCTTATAAATCAAACCACAGCCAAGGCCACTCTAACACAAATGCTGAATGTCATTTTTGCACGTATGGAAAATCAAGCGGTGAGTATGTCAGTATCTTTATACAGAAACCAGCTCTTAAGAGCAAACCAGCTTGAGAGATTTGGTTTGTCATGATTATTAAAACTTTTGGCGTTGATAACTTCTGTACTTTGAGGGGAGGAAGGAATCTTGTATGTATTTTTGGGGCATAGGAGTGATATATAGGATTTTTCAATATTGTAATGGATAGTAGTCACTAACAGATACTTTCTTCACTGAAACTGCTATTGCGAATTGTCAGGAGGGACCCCAGTGTATGCCCTGTACCTTCTACTGCTGATAATAAAGATCAATAAGGTGAAGTAATTGTCGTAATGCCTATTAAAAAAACAAAAAAGAAAAAACCACAACAAAAACCAAAAAAAAAAACCAACCAAAAAAAACCCCACAAAAAAAAAACCCCACCAAAAATACCAAAGAAATGAATAAGCGGAAGCGTGGATTTGAGAGCTAGTTGAATTCCTAGCTACCTCTAGAAGTAATTCTGCTATATTATTACAAATTCTAAATTTTCTCTAAAAGTGTGTGTTGCTTAAGTCTCTCTCAGAAGCAACTCCATGTTGATACGTGGTACCATCACAGGTGAAGATTTATGAGATGCCATGTTTGTAAGTCATGACAAAATACATGCAGTACCTGAATGCTTTCAGAAATCTGTGCAGTTGCTGTCCTTTTAAGCAACTTAATACAGAAGAGTATTATTACTATTATTATTATTGTTGCTGTATTGTTAGGAATTCTTCATTTTTGCCAGACTATGTCTAGTCTTTGTGCAAGTTGATAAGCTGTTCTGCTTGTTTTGCACGCTCAGGACAGTTATTTTCATATAATCACTAACAAATGCTAGAAGGAATTATTTGAGCTGTAGTTTGGAAGGTAGCATCCACTTGGAGATCTATAATGCCACAAAAACCCAACAAAACTAAAATAGTCTTTGTCATACGGTTTTAAATGTGATTTCTTTCTGAGGATCTGTCTTCTGCAGTGTTTTGGAACTGTGGCTCTTTTCAGTTTGAACTCCTGTTTTTGTTGTGTTTTTCCCCTGGATGTTTAGAGCTTAGATAGTAAAATTATTTCTAATACAAGAGATGCATTCTCTTAAACTGTTACAGCTTTGTGAATGCACTGTGTGAGCAGAAAAAAATAAAGATTTTGTATTTATAAAGTAATGCATACAGTATGTATACAGCTTCCTATTTTGTTTCAGTGGTGAAGTTCTTGTGTGGTTGCAATGTTTTTATAGCTTCAGGAAGCAAAACAGATGGAAAAGGAAAGACACAGACAGCAACACCATCTACAGCAGTCTCCAGTAAGCCATCATGAGCCTGAGTCACCTCATTTGAGACATATTCCAACACAGCTGTCCAAAGAACATGAGAGAGAGCTTGACCACAGCACAAATGATGTGGACAAGAGCCTTCAAGAAGATATAGAGGCAGAAAATGGATCTGATATTTCTAGTGCTGAAAATGAACAGACAGAAGCCGACCAAGCCACAGCAGCAGAAAGTAATCAGTGGGTACTTCTCTTGCGTGGAGGGGAGGGAAAAGGTCTGTAAAAAGAAAGGCTTGAGGATTGTCTTTTTTTTCCTCCCTCTCCTGTATTTGGAGACAGGCATATATTTTGACATAGTCGAGTAATGTAAAATGCCTGTTGTCCTTGTTACCACTGTTAAACTTTATGAGTACCCTTTAGTCTTACACTCTGTTGTAGTCACTGTAGTAGTGCACTCTTTGCACCTATGTAATATTGCGAAAGGTTTTGAGAATAGCATCTCAAAACCAGAGTTTTCAATGTTTAATGTGCATGAAGATACAAAATTGATGTCTTTTGTTGACATAGGCGTGTGGATTAATTACCAATTACAAGTTAAACACTGGAGTGCTTATCTTACGCAAATACTATATTGAAAGCATCCTAACACTTTTTTTTTTAATGTACACTCTCCTATTAACATATTTGTAATTTAATTTTTAAACGCAAAATGCAAGTAAAATATCTCAATTCCTCAGTTTCTCATTAATTTTTGTTTGGGTTTGTTTTTCTTTTTAAAGATCTTTCTAAATCTGATGGAGGAACGTATGATGGTGAAAGCAATGAGTGTGAAGAGAAGGCGCAAGAAATTGTAGAAAGTATTGTGCAGGAAATGGTGAACATAGTAGTTGGAGGTATTATATTAGTATTTGTCTAGTCAATAGCAACTGCACTCTGAAATTTGACATTAAGAATTATCTTAACACTTCTGAATATATAACCTAAAATATGTCATTATTATGTCATATGTGCTGAAAAAAACAGTCGATTGTCTTTATTTGGCTGTTTTACAAATCTAGCTGTGCATTATTTAACAGTAAAATGGACGAGATTTCATGCGTTAATGTACACTTCCTGAATCGGAGACTAATGTTCTTTTCAAAAATACAAGTTCTTGTTCCTTTATTTTTTCCTGGGTTTTTTTCCACATAAACTCTTCAGAAATGACCTGTCCACAGTAGCAGGGTTGCAATACGTTCTTCAGCTTGTTGGAAAGTATATATCAAATCAGTGAATGCCTTCCCCCACCTCCCTCAGTACTTCTTGGAAACTTGGTAGAATGGTGAACCTAGCAATGTCAAATTTTATCAGTTTTTTAATTACAAATTCCGTTAGTGGGAATTAAAGAGCATTGGGGATATTTTTAGCTATATAATGACATGTGAAGTCTGCCTTAAGCTCCTCCTATGATAGCTATGATTGATGTAGTATTTAAATATTAGGTTTAAAAACTCTTTGAATTTGTAGTCTTATGTAACATTTGTGTATAATTTTTGCATCTTTCTCATAGATGTGGAGGGGGCTACTGAAAGTGCAGGTGGCGATGGCACAATTGTAACGTTAGAGGATGGCAGTGACAGTGAAAACATTCAGGCAAATGGAATTCCAGGGACTCCAATTTCTGTTGCTTATACACCATCTTTACCTGATGACAGATTATCTGTCTCTTCCAACGACACTCAGGTACAGACAGTTGTAAATTAGGAAATAAGAAAAAAGTAGTATGTGTTATATGTTGCCCCATAGAGTATACAGTTCCAAAATTAGATAACTCAGTTCCCTCTTTTTTGAAGTGCTTCTGAGAAACTATAAAACTAACATTCAATATACATAGTAAAGAATGTAGCCAATTATAGACATAACTGTGTAATTTCAGTGTGCTGTTTTCAACTGATAAATAGATATTTCAAGCCTATAGCATGACCTTAACGCAGCGATTTCAGATAAAAAGTTTCATATCTGAGAGGATTTGATTTTCATTAACAAAAGAGATGTGAAAATACACTCCGTTGTATAAGATACCACCATGTGTGCAATATCAAATGACAGGGTATCTGTTGCCAAAGTGTACTGAGTAATTAGGTTTGGGAATATTAGATTTTAAGCTTAGAAAGCTATAGTCACATATGCCATGCAAATAGATAAGCATTAAACATGTTGCTTATATAAGGAGCAAAAGTACAGAGTTGCAAGAACTTAGTAATAGGGGTAATTATTGTACTATAGTAATTTTACCAATTGTATCTTGCCACAGATATGTAAATACTTGCATTCTATTAAAATGCTATGTTTGACTTTTATAACACTAAGTCATATACTGAAGATATATGAAAGGAATTCACTGCAAGTTACTGTACTTAGACTTGACCTAACTATTTTATTGACAGTCTTTAATTCTGACTTTTAACTTAGATAGCAATATTTATTAGTGAGTTTATTTTAACTGGCCAACAGAATAATTATTTTCTTTTGTTTTAGTTTAGTCTTGTGAGCATATAGCCCCAGTGAACTGGTTATATTTGTATATGTTAACTTCTTGTTGCTAGGAGGTGGGGATTTCCCTCCACACCCCGCTAATCCAAAATGGAATACTGAAATATGTTAACTTCTTTAGGAATCTGGAAATTCTTCAGGACCTACCCCTGGTGCTAAGTTTTCCCACATTTTACAAAAGGATGCCTTCCTTGTATTCAGGTCACTCTGTAAACTCTCCATGAAGCCCCTGTCAGATGGGCCACCAGATCCAAAGTAAGTAGAATTGAGAGTTCTCCTAACCAGTCTTTCTATTTGAAAAAAAAGTTCTTTAAATATTTTTGAGAGTCCTCAGCCACTGAGAAAATAATGATAGGGTAAAATGAGCTTAGAAACTTTGAAAAGGTACTTTCATATTCTAATCCATCTTTTGTATGTCAAATGTAAACAATTGTGGTGCTACCCATCTACGTGTTTTGAAGATTCATAACAAAATCTTTGCTTCCTGTAAGTATGTCTCATGTTCTTCCTGGATTCTCTTCCTAATGCTTTTCAGGAGGGTCTGTACAGAAGGTCTTCAGGTATTTTTGGTCTCAGCTAATGTTGCTCTGCTTTTAGGTAATACCTCGGTCCTGTTTATGCCCCTTAGTTTCTTTCATCTCTTGCATACTGGATATCCAGTGCACACACCCAACTCTACTTCAGCTTAATATAAGTTCTCATTTTGACCTGATAGTGGTTATGATAAATTTGTGATACAAAAAAAAAAAAAAAAAAAAAAAAATTGTTTTGAAGTGCACCCTTTATATGGCTGTTTTGAAAATCCTGGCCTCTGGTTGAAGATAGTGTGTTTTCAATTCGGCTTTATGGTAAACAAAAAAATACTCTGCTTTATAGATGAGTGCCAGTATTAGTTGTGAGTGCTGGCAGAGAACTTTGTTTTTGTGATCTTGAATGCAGTTTGTATGCATGGTTTTTGCACATTAGAAGCAATTCAAGAAGACTGCTATTTTGTTCATAAGATATTAGAACTATGGTATGACTTCTGATGGAGGCTTAATATTTTTCAAAATTGAATCAGCGTTACTGTTTCATGGTCTGACTTTCACAGCAGGTAACTTTAAGACGCTTTAATTTAATCGCTGATATGTGTTGTGAATTTAATAAGCTGAAAAAAAATATGATGTAGTAAAAAGGGTTTTGAAGGGTTAGTCTAGAGCCATTTTCAAATTATCTAGTGATGTACTACAGAAAGTCAGGACCTTAATGAAGACTATGGCATGGGTTTTTTCCTCACTCTTTGTGAAGGGGAAATGTCATGAAAATCCTGTGGTTTTAGTCAGCTCTCTGAGCCTAACACTGTCCATTTATTAAAGGCTTTAACAGGCTAACTCCCTCTGGAAAGAGCTGCAATAGCTATTGAGGCACTTGGAGAGTCTCACCTGAATCCATGGAGTCCTTGACGTTTGTATTGGAACTGATTAAGCTCTTCATGTGGAATAAACTGGAGGAAATGGCATTTAGGGCAACAAGAATTAGCGGCAAAAGCATTCAAAAACGTCCTGTGTTTGGAGAAGTGCCTAGAATTTGTTGGTGGCTCTGAGGCGTTGATGGCTTTTTGAACTAGTAACAAATATGCTGTAATTGGAAGAGGAGGCGTAGGATATCTACAGCATTTAAAAATGTCTTATTTGCCTGTTTGAAAAACATCTTTCCAGTGAAAGTAGCTGTGAAGTCTGTAATTAAAATATTTTAAATTTAGCTATCAGGACATGGACGTTTAGCTTAAAATCACAAGGCTAGGAGTTGAAATCAAGGTTATGTTCATGGGAACCTGGCTAATATTGTAATGTCTTTATCTTCTTTTTCCATGGAATGAAATAAAATGGGGGGACAAATGTCTTGAAGTTTCACTTACTAGGTTTTAGTCCTTAAACTTTTTTTAAATTAAGTGGGCTTTACATATCATACAGAATTAGTAAGGCCAGCAAGTTAGGACTTCAGTTATGAGCTGACTCTTGCTGGAAGTAGGCAATATTTAGTACTGTGTTTATCATTGAAATTCATATTTAAATTCTTACATTTCATGGCAGAGCATGGTCTGGTCACATGCCGCCTGCGTACTTGGTACAATGGGATGCGAAAATCAGGCCTTTTGCATCAGAAGGTTATGCTAGGTTCCATGCAGCTGTTCAGTGTCCAGAGCCAGGCATTTTCTTGAAGAACTCCTAAGAAGAGCTATTTTGGGGCGTTTACTTCGACCTACATTCCATTAAGAGGAATGTGAGGAACAAATTCCTCAGTTTAACTGCCAATATTTTACTTCTCTAAAGTGTCTTCAGTCAAAGTCTAAATTTGGGATTATATTCTATGAGTTTGAAATGTTTGCAGATTGATTCCCACCCCCAACCCCCCCCCCCAAATACCCTCTTTTTTTGCCAGCATCTAGAAAGTATTGAATTTATTTGCAACAGACTTGCTACTGGAATTACTGTTACTGTTGTTGTTAAGCTTGTATTTTTACAACAAACAGCAAATAGCCAACTATTGTGCATGTTGCATGTTGACTTGAAGTGCTCCTTACCATGTTTGGGTTGTACTCTGAAAAATTTCCTGTCATTGTTCCTTCTGTTTCGTAACTGCCCTCCTGTCAGTGGGTGGTTGTTCTGTGAAAACTGTGGACTGTCTTGTTGGGAAAAACATTTGTGTCTGTACCTGCTCTTCAGAAAAGCTGTAGTCTTTTTTTCAGAGTATCACAAGTGGGAGAGAATGCATTCACCCAGAGTACTATTTAAATTCATTATATTTTTATAGATACAGATTTCCTTTACACTTTTGTGTGCGTGTGGGGTTTGGGGTTTTTGGGGGCTGGTTTGGTTTTTTGTTTTGGTTTGGTTTTTTTAAAGCATAAATAGTAGCACTCTTCTGACATGAATTCTATCTTATCTCACTCTGTAAAAAGCATGATGTTACTGTGGAGCCCTTGACGACGCTACAGTTGCCTGACTTTGCTATTTCCATGCTTAAGTGAGGCATGTTATGTATCTTAGCTGCTCTTGGAGTGTGATGGGGACAGTGGTTGATAACTAATATGAAATACAGTATTTGAGAAAAGATATTTCAGTGTTGGAAGCAAGTAGGTCAGGCAGTACAGCTGTCTTTATAATCCTTCAGCTCTCCATACTGGTGGAAATAGAGGAGGAGGAGGATTTTCCACCTTTTGGTACTCAAAGTTCTGTAGATGGACTGGCTATTTTAGATGGGTTCTTCCAGAAAAAAATAACCATTCAAAGGAAAAAATGCTCCCTTCATTCTCTGGCTAAGATGGGCAGCATTGCCTGCTGTTGCTGATGTTCTGCAGTGGTGTCTTGCAGAAGAGTGGCTCAGTAGTAGTAGAGAGAAACAGTAACTGCAAAAGGTTCTTCTTGTCCAGCTTCTTGGCTGAGGAGTGACCACTTCAACAAAAAAGCTCAACATCTTTTAATGACTCTTTTGGCACCAGGTTGTGTAAGTTTTATTTCATTAACATTCCACATACAAAGTCATCGTGGTGTGTACTGACCTTTCAAGAGACTTGTATTTTTTATGACTTGCACTGAGCTGATATGCTGCATTGTTTTATTCTAGATCTCATGAACTGCGATCAAAGATTCTTTCATTGCAGTTGCTTCTGTCCATTCTGCAAAATGCAGGACCTGTCTTCAGGACAAATGAGATGTTTATTAATGCTATTAAGCAGTACCTTTGTGTTGCACTGTCAAAAAATGGAGTCTCATCAGTTCCAGAAGTTTTTGAGCTTTCACTTTCCATATTTCTTACCCTCCTCTCAAACTTTAAGACTCATCTAAAGATGCAGATCGAGGTATGTACGTGAATTTCTAATTTAAGGGGTGGGGTGTTAAGTGAATATTTGTTTATATTTTTGTGTAGTTTGCTCTTTTCTTAGATGAATTTTTTCTCTTTTTGGAATCTCTGCTTTTGTGTAATACTTGCCAGATCTTTCTATGCTATTTTTTACCCAGTGGCATTGGACTTGCTTGCAAGAATACCTTGAAAACCCCCTTCTGATAAAATAGCAACATTTCCTTTGGAATACTTACAGATTAAATAACATTTACTCTGTAAGATCAGAAGTAACGTGACATGTGGTAGTGTTGTTTGGTGAAATAGGAAGTGATGGGAAAATAATAAAGATGTAAGGCTGTTTCATCCCTTAATAATAGATGTTAACATAAACTATGAAATTTTAAAGTGCAAACCATGCCTTGATTTATGCTGTGTTTGAGGTGAATTTTTACAGTCAACTTATCATGCCCAAAGCCACTACAGTTACTGCATGAGTTAGTTTCCTCTATTTCGAAGTAGAGTTTTCTGTTGGCTGTAGCATGGTATTATCATGGTATGATGCTGAAACTCAGAAATTAGTAAGCTTGTGGATACACTTGGTCAACTATATGTTCAGTAGTGCAGTTCAGAAGTTTTAGCTCTGCACTATGTAGTACAAATTAAAAAAGAGTAAACTTATGAAAGGAATACGTAATACATGGGTTTGCAAAGAAATTTCAGAATAAAAGTTAATGCCTTGAAATGCATTGTGTTTTTCTTTGAGGTTGCTTGAACAAGTCCCTTTCTCTAGGGAAATCCCAGCTATTTGATTAGTGTAACCACTTCTTTTTGTATATCAAGGCTTACATCAATATATATCCTGAATAAGATAATCTCATTCCTCTGGTCTCAAAAAGTGAATGCATAATCTAACTCCCTGGGCCATAAGTAGAAATAAGTCCTTATTCTTAGCAATGAGAGTTATCCAAGTCCTGACAAACATTGCAGATTTTCTCACTGGATCAATATATTCTGAGTCTTAGAGAAAAGCAAGACATATCTAGAGGCTTTGTTCTTGACTTCTGATTCTTGTGCTGTAGGGTACAGACAGCTTCTTGGAATGATTCTGTCCATTTGAACCACATGGATACCTTGTGTATCCTGTGGGATAAAGAACTTATCTCCACAGTGAATATAGTAGTGTGCACAATATGCTCCTACTTTTCATTTTGGTAATTTTATGTTTGGGTAGTCAATGTGAATACTGAAGCCTACATATTGCCCTCTGAGTGTAGAGATTAAGTACATGAAAAGATGCTAAGAAATGTTGAAAACGTTGCTATTATAAGGACCTTGAATTCAGGGATTTCTTCACCTATGGATGTGACTGTATAAGTTGGTATATTGTGGCAGCTGTGGAGGAAGAACCTGATTTTGCTGGTATTATGTCAGAAGGGTCTTGTGTTCTGATCACTTACCAGGTTACTTTGATGCCTTCTGGAGAAAAAGCTATAGGATTGCCAGTATTTCCCTGAGTATAGCTTGGATAGAAATACAGGTTTGATGAGTGATGTGCCTTGAAAATATGATGCATTCTGAAGACTTTCAAGACAAACTGGATGTGCTCAACAAGACTGTAGTGCATGTGTTGTGTTCAGCACATCAGACGTCTGGGCTGAGCTGCTTTTCAGTCGCACAGCCTGCTTCCCAGCGAGTGTTGGATCTGCTGTGTTTTTGCAGAGTTACAAGTCAGCGTGTAGGTGGTAAATGCATTGCAATCCAGCTTCCCTGACAGAAATTTGATCAGCTTCCATCACTGCTATTCTTTCCCCAAATTCCCAATGGAAGATGAAGACACATCTGAGGAAAACTGAGTAGGGGATGAAGACATATCTAAGGAAAACTGAATACGGGGTACCCTACACTATTATAGCGGCTTTTAGAATATGCTAAATTAGGACCATCAGCACATAGCAGGGCTGCATTTCCTCCTCACAAATAGGAAAGCCAAAACCTTGATGCTGCCAAAGTATCCATCTATTACAAAATACAGGGGACAGCAATTTCTAGAAACTTACTCTTTTTCCTGGTTGTGAGCTAAGAATTCCTCTTCTTTCAGCTACTGATCCTAAAGGTTATTCAGAAGATGTGGGTAGACAAGTAGAAAACTTCATATTCAGTGTCTTGGAGCCGTAAGGATAGCCATATGTTCTGATTTATAATATGCAAAACTATGTATTTTGGGATTGGGGATACATTCTTCATCTGTGTAAGACATTTTTTGGCATATTTTAAAATAATAGTTTCAGATTCCATTGAAACTGAGCCTGCCTTGGTCCTTTGACTTAAATATTCAGGTATCACTGCCCTCAAGTAAGGTATGGTCATACCTTAATTGTATTGTAACTGTATTCCTAAATGGGTCAATGAATATGTTTGCAGCAAGTCAAGTCCCAGTTATCGGGGTGTCATTTAACTATACTTACCATTACCACCCTTCCATAACTGAATAAGCAATCTTAAAACTCTCATTTTCACAAAATCATAGAGTCATAAAATAGTTAGTGTTGGAAAGGACCTTAAGATCATCTGGTTCCAACTCCCCTGAAATAGCCAGGGACACCTCATACTAAACCATGCCATGCAAGGCTCTGTCCAGCCTCCAAGGATGGAACATTCACAGCTTCCCTGGGCAACCCATTCCAGTGCCTCACCACCCCTACAGCAAAGAACTTCTTCCTTATATCCAATCTGTCACTTCCATCCCTAATGAAGAGTACCTCTCCCACATTCTTGTAGGCCCCCTTCAGATACTGGAAGGCAGCTATGAAGTCTCCACGCAGCCTTCTCTTCTCCAGGCTGAACCGCCCAAACTTTCTCAGCCTGTCTTCATACAGGAGGTGCTCCAGTCCCCTGATCATCCTCGTGGCCCTCCTCTGGACTTGTTC
>JBCJKH010081392.1:11172-22458 GCA_039877255.1 Loriculus beryllinus
CCTGCCATGGGCAGGGACACTTTCCACTAGAGCAGGTTGCTCAAACCCCCTGGTTGCTCCAACCTGGCCTATTGTTTCTCATACCATTCTGAATGTTCTGGATCTATATAGGATAAAAAAACTCTCTTAACTGGAATCTATGCCTAGGTAGGGGTGAGAAAAACATGACAATATATGTAGGACATACACATACAAGTGTTCAAGAGCTAGGAAGTCATAGTAACAATGAACTACCGTCATATGAAAAGCAGAAAGGCCAAAAAGCAATTGTGGGGGACACAGCTAATGTACAAGTAAAATGTGCAATGTCAAGGTATTGTTTATACTGCTTGAGGAGAGGGACTAATCAAACAATACTAGGAAAAAACATGGCCAAAAATTGCTTCTGCTGGCTTTCTGCATACAAAAAACCATTGAGAACGCAAAAGCTGTGCCAGCTGCACTCGGTGCCAGGTACTGATACGAGAAAGGGACAGATGCCATCAGTATAGAGAAGGCATTTATGTTGGTGGTCTGCTAGGGCACATTTGGCACAATTGGGCTTGGAAACCTAGTGAGCAAAGTTTGCCAAAACAGCTAGAGACATCTTTCTGTTGCTTGACTTACACAGTGACACTGAGGATAAGCCATGAGGCAACTAAGCACCAGGATGTTACCTATGGAGAAATATAAAATATAAACCATATCTTTAGAAAGCAGATGTGACCAGATTAACAAATACTATCTACAGCTGGTCTCAGGTACATTGCTGCGCTGTATGTTCCTATGTCCTGGCAGGGAGACACTTCAAAGTTGCTGGAAACTTTAGGACAGGGAAGAAGGAATTAAAGGATTTTATTCATATATCGCTGGTGCATTAAATACTGACAAGAAAGGAAAGTACAAAATAGTTCTAAAGACTTGCATTAGTTAAGAAGAAAGAACCATGAAAATCTCCAAAGTCAAGCAAGAGAAAGCAGGAAGATATGTAACACTTTCACTCTTCTGTGAATCTTTTCATTAACAGAAAAGCAACCAGACAGGAGTCTCCAGAGAGAATTTTCTCAACCTTCTGATTAAGCAGTTCAAGTGGCAGTAGGAAAGCTAATACGTTTCTTTCAGAAGGTCATGAACTATTTCATGATTTCCAGCTGAATTCGTTAGGTGGTCCATTACGACCTGTTTCTAAAAATCTAAGAGAAAAATAGCTACAAAAGACAGGATTAGCTTAACAAAGATGAAACAGGGGGCTGTTTCTCATGGGGTTTTTTAGTTCTTGTTTAGGTACCAACGTAGAAATACAAGAAGCTATGTCTGAGTCCCATTAAAGAGCTAAGGTCAAAATTAAGACTTAAAAACATTTCCTTTTTGAAAATCTAGATTTATCTGTATTTACCAACATCTTCAAAACAAAGAAAAGTGTTTATGTAGAGAAGAGCCGTAATGCAACCCAGTGTGCTCAACAATGAAGACTCTAACCCAGAGCTGCCAGCTGGCTTGAAAACCCCTTTCCATGAGCCCACATGCTGAGCTTCCAGCCCTCAGCTGCAAAGAAGGAAGAGGATCATTACTCCTCAGGGCATTCAGGCACTGAGTGCCAGTCTTCAGAGGCACAGGGTACTTCTAATGTGTTCAAAAGCATGGGCCACAAAACATTTCAGCTCTCTCTTCTGACTCTGGATTGGATAACACCAGCTTCACTGACCAGTACTGTGAACTTAACTTTGCCCACCCTTCTTTCTCAGGCATAGGGAAGCCTTTGCAAACTAAATGAAGGAAAAGATAAAAGCCCCATAGCTAAGTCTTGGTGCAGAGATGGTCTTTCATACAAGTAGTCTTCTGCCAGCAACTTAAATCAGTGGCTTTTTGTTGTTTTCAGACACTTGGACAGCTCCTATGGACTAAAACCACTGACATACCAGCACACAGTATCCTCACCCAAATTTCAGCTGAAAACACCCTTGTGAGCATTATTCCACAGACCAGCTGCAGGCCACTAAATGGTTCATGTAAGTGAGAGCCACTGGCGTACCAAAAGCACGTAATTATCTAGATTAAAGGTAGAGGTATCAGCCTTTGGTAAAAGATGCGGGCTTGAAAAACAAAAACCTTTCCTGCACCATCTATTTTTGTCTGACTCCACTTGTAGATTATTTTGCAAACATATTTGATATCATACCAACACAAGGTAATTGAAAGGACATGTTTGCTTGAGGAAACTGACCTTATTCATGGACTTTCTTTACAATCAGAACAGAGTTTCACTAAACTGCTGGAGAAAAATAGCAGAAAAGACTTGATGCCTGATTTCAACAGACACTGGAATCCAAATCACTTAAAATTTAGGAAAGTATCCTGGGTGTTGCCTTTTAAATGCACACACAAAGCCTCTCTCAGTGGAAAAATCAAAGGTGGTTCAATACTTAATACTATAAAAATAGAACTCCTTTTTCTTTATAGTGAAGAGCTTCTCGGTTTATCTTCAAATTCCTTCAAGAAAAGTGACTGGCATGTGTTCACCATATGGTCAACAATGGCAGAAGTACAGATGCTGGTGATTTGATAGCTAACCAGATGCTTGTGGGGAAAATGCTCCAGTTATTGCTAAGGGAGAGCACATAAAGCCTGTTAGCACTAATAAATCAACACACCTATTTTTCCTCCTTAAATTCATTCCTTAGAAAATAGGTAAAGGTAAGATTTCCCAAGACATGGCCCAGACACACCAGTGAAGACCAAAGACTAAAGCAATGAAACTTCTTATGTGCAGAAAATTGTACAAACCCTGACCAAAATAGTCACGATGACACCATATTTCAACATTGCAACACATACCTAGATACCTTCCAACATGAATAGGGCTTCCCATGATCACAGAATTTGCTTAGATTAAAGAAGTTGTGTAGTTCCAACCCCACAATTGCATATTCATCCCTTAAATGCGTTGTGGCCAGATCACAAAATGTAACAGACATATTATATGCACTTGAAGGATCATTGTCTGAATGCAGAGGGTCTCTCACCCCTGCAGGACCTGTTTATTCCTCTATTAGGAAGGTGGATGCAATGGATTTTGTCCATTTTTATGGTACACTTATTCCCTAGCCTGCCAGAATTCCTGGAAAATGTTCCATAAAATCCTCACAGATCTCCTTCGCTTCCCTTGCTTCCCTTCCCACAAGAAGGAGCAGTGCTCTCAATCTTCACAACTGAAACTCATACTTTCAACTTTCGGCCCTGATTCACAAAGGTATTTAAGCAGAATATTTAGCTGCTGAGTACCACTGATGTGTTCAGTTATCTCACTGAATACAGGCCCAAACAGGGATAAAGGGTAGATTTTTGTAGGAATGCATTACAATTTTCTTCTGCTTTCTCATGTTGTTTTATCAAAGTTGTCACTGTATTGCTTTCTCTATTGCTTACAGGTATTTGGTGCATTACAATGTAGACTTGGTTTGTTTTGGTTAAACATGCATCGTTGGTGATGGAAACTCAGCTATTGAAATACTATACTTCGAATTGAGAGCTAAACTATCACAGCTGTCATCTTGAAGTTTTAATATGCAATGGCTGAAACCTCTCATGTATATGCAGCTTTCATAGGTGAAAGTTTTGCAATCTTTTACTCAACAGCTTAATGAAAACTGAGTTGCAAATAAATCAATCTGATAATGAAAGCAAATTAGCCATTATACTACAGCAGAATTCTAACATGAATTAGTGAACTGAGATTGATTGCAGTAATATAATGCTCTCTAATTACAATTCAGAGCTTCCCTTTCCAAGTAGCTTTAGAGGGAGTTCAGCAAACAAGTATTCAGAACCAAATAGACAGAGTAGTTAAGTACTACTCTCTGAAGCCCCAGAACTGATTCCTCATTTTAGTGCTGATATTAAATACTAGCTAGGTTTTCTTATTTTAAGAAAGACTTTTTGGCATGAAACTTCCTCTGTACAACCCCATAATGGGATCAATACCTTCAGAAGCACTGAAAAACCCGAGAGGAATAACCATCCTACCAACCAAGGAAATTACTGGTAGACTGAAAATGAGAGGGTAACAGATAAAGTATAAGAAATCCTAAGCCCTGGAGGAAAGCACATTTGCTGCATTTTAGACCCAGTTGAGAAAAGCATTTTGGCAAACACTAAGTTTATCCTAGTTCTGCAACACAGCTCTTCACCCACAAAATTCCCATAGAACTTCCGTGCACACTAAAGTTTTCTGTCAGGAAAGTGGATTTATGAAATGGGGCCTTAAACATCTCACAGTCGTTTAAATTTTGTAAGACCATTTCAACCCCTCTGACAAATCTGCTGCCTTGTTCCACAAATGTCAAATTGTAAAGAATTTTCTCTTGTCTTTCAGATCAATCTTGCAAAATGACACTCCTCATAAGATGACGGAAAAAAACATTGACTTGATCAATCTGTTCTGGGAAAGGTTATAAGTTAGCTCCTTTTGAATAGACTGTTTCAGTTGGAAGGGACTTAAAACAATCACTTAGTCCAACTGCCAAGTCAAAGTATGTTCTTAAGGGCACTGTCCAAAAGCCTCTGTAACACTGAGATGCTTAGGGCATCAACCACCTCTCTAGGAAGCATTTTTCAGTGTTTGACCACCTTCCAGGTAAAGAAATGTTCCCTACCGCCCAGCCTAAATCTCCCCTGGTGCAGCTCTGAACCAATATTCTGCCCTGAGGGAATATTTTCCAATGTAATGGAAATATCATGCCCTAACACTTCTTTATTTTGCTTATGCTCTGCATTTCACCATCTGCAAACACATTCTCTGGCCTGCCTGTGTCACTCCACTCAATGCCTAAACAACCACTAAGTTTTAGGACATCATGATCACTGCATTCAAGTTGGCCACATTTCACCAGAGATATTTGTAACTAACTGCAAATTCCCTTACAAATTTCTGTTCAATAATTTTCACTGGAAGACCTACTACACATCTCATAGAATCATAGAACAGCCTGGGTAAGAAGGGACCCTCAAAGCTCTCCTAGTCCAAACCCCTGCAATAAGCAGGGACATCTTCAACTAGAACAGGTTGCCCACAGCCACATCTTGCTTGGCCTGGAATGTCTCCAGGGATGGTGCATCCAGAACCAATCTGGGAAACTTGTGCCAGGATTTTACTATCCTCATTGTAAAAAGTTTTTTCCTCAAGTCCAGCCTGACTCTCCCCTCTTTCAGTTTAAAACCATCACCCCTCATCCTATTGCAACAGGCCCTGCTAAAATGTCTCTCCCCATCTTTCTTATAGGCCTTTTTGTTGTTGGTTCTGGGCAGTGTTATGGGTAGAAGCAGGGTCCATATTCGAACCCTGCCAACCAACTAGAAGACCTGTTACAACTTCGATGTCTCTGGGATAGCATAATTCCTGCACACATGCCTCACCTTAAACAAAGGTTACAGGAGGCTAGATGTGACTGATGCAAGTAAGGAACAAGAAGAACCCTAAGAAAACTTATTCAAGCCAGAAAACTAAATTACTTAAAAAATCCTAGTCAGACTCCTCTCCTGTTCTTCCTTTCCCCAGTGCTGCCCTGGCCATGACTCTGGTGGGCAGAGGTCCCATACTAAAAAAGCAGTTCTCTTTTTGATTTCTTGATCCTCATACACCAGAAACACAGGTTTCATTACGGGGAAGGTTAAGAATAGACGTCCTGTTACAGGCAGCTTTTAAATGAGAGTGCTTAGAGAAACAGATATGCAAACACTTGGAAAAACTTCCCCATCCTAACGGAGGGAAGCTCTGTAAGAACTAAGAACTTTGCAATTCAAGACACTGTCAAAGCATCTCTGAAATGGAAATTCACTGATGCTGAAAAGCTAGCACTGTAATAGAGTAAGGCACAACTAGAAAGAACACGCCAAACAGTAATTTAGCAAAGACTAACAGAGCAAGAGACACGGCCATTGCAATAAAAGTGGCATCAAGTGAAGAGGTTTCCAAATTTATAGGATAGGACCTTGAGGACTGGTTTTTAATCTTTCCTTCAGAGACGAGGTGTAGGAGATTTGCTGCTTGGGGAATTTCAACATGATGATGGAAGCAGAGAGCTCAGCATGGCAAACGAGAAATTCATATGAGCCCTACATCTGATTCTGAAACAAACAAAATAAATCAGTATTTACAAGCCTTATGAAGTTTGGAGTTGTTGAATATACTTTAGGTAATACTGATTCTTACGGCATATTCAAGAGCATTACATATTCCTCTCCAGTATCAGAGCATTAATTTGCCAATCCTGAATACACCGTTGACACGCAGTGCAATTTCACACTGAACGAGACAAACATCCACCTCCATCTTCCTAGAGACAAAAGGCCTGATATAGCAATGGGACCTTAAAGTATGCATAAGTATATACCCATTGGTCTTCCAAATCCGACATTTCATTTTGCAGAAAGCTGCTAAAATATCACAGAAATATCCAGAGAACACTCCAAAATCAACTTTGGATCTTGTGGTCAACTGGGACAGGATGTCATGGACTTGTGGGACAGAAAGCAGTCATCATGAAGGAACTGTCATGCAGGAAAAGTCGGAATTTGATCCAGCCCCAGGTCTGATAGCACAAAATAGTTAGCATCAGATGCTTCCCACCAAGCTCTATGAAGCCCACCAGTTGACAGCTTAGGGTATAGAATAACGTGCCCATGGGACCTGCCCAATCTCCCACAAGTCTTTCCTGTCTTTAATATACCACAAGAATTTCTTGTTTGTTTTTATGTCTTTGACTCTTTGCTCTTCAAATTCCATTTTAGGCTCTTCAGTTTCCTTCTCACACTGCCCACTCTGGACTGTGCCTCTGTCTCAGGATTCATTGGTATTGGATTTCCAGTTTCTGACAGCTATTCCTTTTGCTCAAATAACCTCCTGAACTTTGTGTTTAAGCATATGGATTCACTTGCCTTTTGGCTCCCTTTCTGAAATGGTGCTATTCCTATTTGCAGTGACAGAATGTGGTGTGCTTCAGAAGCTACCATACTTACACTAAGATTTAAATTTCTATACTTAATCACAGCCATATATTTAAACAGTGTTCACATTGTTCCAGTAGTCAAGAGGGGACCCCAAGCACCTTGGTCATTATGTTTTCCAATCTCTATAATCTAGGTTGAACTTCAGCTGTAAAACTCTACTGTATGAGACAACTTGCACATTTAAATTCAAGTCTACATAAACCAGACCCAGTCTCCATCTAACTGAAGCAATTACACTAGACAACTAATACAAAGATCTCTGAATCAAATGTAGCAATCAGTAGCATATAAATACCTGTCTGTTATCACATGGATAAGCAGTTGGTTGTTTAGTTACACATACTTGTATAAGAGTGCAATAGCCAAACTTTCGAAGAGGCCTGGCCTCAGAAAACGGTAGCAGCAATGGAAATTATTAGCATTTTTGAGCAAGATTTGCCACTGAGATCCCAGAAGTTCACAGGTAACTGACAAATACAACTTAAAAAACTTCCTGCTTCCTGAAAAGTTGGTATACCTCTCAGCCCACAGTACCCAAGACATGTGGGACTTGTTTCCCATTTTACCTAACCTGACAAAACAAAGCCAAAACTAATGACAGACTGATTCCCTTGCTATAAAAGTCATTCTATTCCTTTCAGAGGAGCAGCTCAGAGTAATATCCTTCTCCAACTAAAAGCATTGAAATTTGTCCCCCAGCGAGATGCTTCACTGCACGGTGTGGTAGTTTCTCTCTCAATCAATAAACACATCACCCACAGATTAATGACAAAAGTAAATTGCCATGTATCATTCCTCTCACATCTTCAGTACTCTCCATGGATTTGCCGCCTTCAGCCTCTCCTTCATTCTTCCAGATCATTCATCATGCTCTTTCCCACTCTATCTCCTTGTACCAGAAAATGTCTTTCATCTCTGTTGCAGTCAAATTTTGGAACAGCTTTCTTAAGTCTACTAATCCCTGTCTCAAGACCATTCCTATAGCCAGATGACCTCTTCAGGTCTTTCTCTACCAGAGCACAATTCCCTTCTCACTTCCTTGAAACATTCACCCTGAAAGTTTGACATTTCACATGTATTTTGCTGCTGAATAACAGAGAAGTTACAAGTACAAAATAAAGAGTTAAATACTGGGTTCATACTGCTTAACCAACTGAGCTACACAGCTACAATTAGACTGAAATGCACTAAATAAGGATTCAACACTTTGTATGAAACTTGTAGGTATAAAGGTAATTTATCATGCTATCTTTTAAATGCACTTTGCTTTTGAAAGGAATTTTTAATGCAGTAATCACTACATAAATCATGCAAAAAACTTGAAATTAAGGTCTTCAAGATGCAAGGAAATAGTAAAATCCCATTTTATAAGAATATTATCTTTATAATACCTTTTTATCATTAGTGAAATCTGATAGATGTTCAGTAATCTTCTGAACAAAGAGAAAAATACTGGTTCTTGCTAAAAATACTAAAAGCTAAAAATATTAAACGAAGTGGTACTGCCCATTTCAGTCCAACACACATATGACAATGTAGGAGGGAAGTGCACCACAGTTATATCAAGGATGCAAACTCATGGGAGCCCATCCATTTTTCTACTCTCCATTAGTAGCTACCTCCAAAAAACCCTTCATTTTTCCTACAACTGAGTGCTGTTTCCAGAAGAAACCACTACAGTTCCCTGCTAAACATAAATGTGATAAAGTTCTACAGTGATTAATAAAGACTTCTGTCATTGTACTGTAAAAAGGAAGGATCTTCTGTTGAAAGACTATCACACCTATCCCAGGAACATAAAATGTCTTATATTGCCTAGCTCAAACGGAACACTGCCATGCAAGCCCTTGCCAGACTGGAAGGGGAAACAGAGGCAGAGGTCTCCCAAACTAAGAGCTAAGGCCAGCTCCTGGTCCTGAACACTTCAATAAGCATAGAGCAGCACAAGTGTTCTGTACAGTCACAACACAGTAACACCTACAGCCGTATTTGCTGTGTGATGCATCTTGAATACCTAAGATCAGTTTCTCAGGAACACAGAACTTAGAGAATAGACACTTAAAAAGTCTCTGGAAAGAACATTCTCTGAGGTGCCTTGAAAAAACACCTTTTGCAGTTGAAGTTTTTAAGTAGCTATTGGCTTATTAATAATATATAGAATTCATGCACGCACTATCACACACATTACTACTATGGTATTACATAGCGATCGAGCTACACGTGTATCATAATTCCAACATACAGACTGCGGAGTACTTTCACAATCTTAAATACTGCCCAATTATAATCGTTTTCAGGAAAATCAAGGGGTTTTAAGTCTATTCATATACAAGGGACAGGGGTAAGTAGGATGTTCAAGACAGCGTGGTAGGAAACCTGGAGGTTTTTTCTATATGCCTTCCAGCTTTTTTCCAGTAGGACATGGTCTTCCTTCTCAGACCTTACATGATATTTAAAGTCCCTTCCAACATAACCATTCCATGATTCCATTAGGGACAGGACAAGGGGAAATGGCTTAAAACTGATGAAGGGAGATTGAGATTAAACATTAAGAAGAAAATCTCCCCTGTGAGGGTGCTGAGGCACTGGCACAGGGTGCTCAGAGAAGGTGTGGCTGCCCCATCCCTGGCAGTTGGACAGCTGGCCCAGGCCAGGTTTGGATGGGGCCTGGAGCAACTTGGTCTAGAGGAAGGTGCCCCTGCTCATGGCAGGGGGTTGGAATTGGATGAACTTTAAGGTTCCTTCCGACACAAACCATTCTATTAGTCTATGATTCTGTCAGGAAACACTTTGCAGAGAGGTATTCCTGGAACATCAGTCAAAACCTTTTCTGCCAGGTTGGTGGGTAACAGCCTTATTCTCCTTTTTCTGTGGCTAGACCAGCTGCTAAATTCACATTAATTTCAAAGACAAAAGAACCAAGTTTCAACCTTCTTGAAGTGTCCAATTAAAAGATCATTGAAATCAGATGCTGGAGTGCCATTCACACATCTTCCCCTAGACATTCCCTTCTTTTCTTTCTTAGAAGTCTAAGAGTTACAGATTAGTCCAGACTTCACATACACCCCACTTACATCTGGTAGATGTAGCATACTTTCCTTCAGTTGCTAAGAACAACAGATGTATTGCATCTCAGAGCTCCTACAGATGTGCAGCTCTTCCATCCATCACCTGCAGGAAACACTGCACTTAGTGCTGCTCTGCTGAGCAGAAAGGCTAAAACTCCTGAGAAGCAATCTAAAATGAGTCTAAAATCATTGCTCTGCAGCTGGCTTGGACGTCTATAATAAATGATATTTCCCAAAATATTCAGGACTCCAGGAACAGGACATTTGTTTCCATACACAGAGACACAGAAGCTTTAGCTTTGAGTTCAGCCTCAGAGTTCAAACATCATCATCATTGTCAGGAACTGGCAAGAATTCAAAACTAGCTTTCTAACAATCTAGCTAGATTCTACCAATATTTCTTTTCCTAAGGTATTCTTTGAAATATTAATTCAAAAAACAGAGAACTAAACTGATCTTCTCCCACAATAACCACACAAATCAGGCGGCAGCACTGGGATGAATATGGTTTTCTATTATGAGAGTTCCTAACTGGCACCAGGACACTACAGAATGGTGCGAAAGGAGTTGGCCAAAATGAGCTTTATCAGCACATGAGCTTGAAACTTTTTGCCCTTCAGAATTATCAGCGACAGTAAACAGTAAAAAGTCTGATAACACAATTTATTCTCTGCTGCTAGTGTCAAAAGAGCTTTTCTAGAATAGAGAAAAAAACAGCAAAAAAGGATATAGAAAACACTTAAGAAGCACCATCACAGAATAAGCTTTCATGTACAATCAATTAATTGCAATCCTTTGCCTCTTCAAAGAGTGCAGTCTAATAGAGGAACGAGGTCACAGACCCTTTCATGTTACCCAGAGTGAAGAAGCGTATCAGAAGAAGCAAACACTACTAGCAGGGCATTTCCAAAGATTTCCATTACTGTGGCCACATCTGTACTTGATTGACTTGAAATACAGTTCCAATACCACATAAGGAAAGATGTTTTTTTTGAAGGAAGTATCAAATTCTTATCTGGCCACACTGAGTATCAGCTAGCATTTTATGAAGTGTTTGTTATCTGTGTTGGCAGAACGTAAAACCTATTGCCCGCTCAAGTGTTTTCACATCATAGTCATACACAATTCAACTATTGCCTACAAATTCCCATCATCTTCCTTGGTTCCTATGATACAGTTATACCATGGGGAAGAGAGCTTCTGTTTCTTTAAAGCGTGGGTAAACCACATCTTT
>JBCJKH010081421.1:0-27915 GCA_039877255.1 Loriculus beryllinus
ATTCTTTATTGTTTAAATCCCCAACAAATGACTGAAATTAGTTAAACCAAAATGGTAGCATTGTTATATTTATTGACCAACACCTCCAAACACAACTTTGCACATAGTTAGAGCTACCAACTGGCTTTTTGCAAGCAGTCACAATGCTGAAAGCTTCTGAAGTGGTAGTACAAAATCTCTGCTGAAGGCATATCACTTGTAAAGACTCGAATGGTCTCTCTCTCAGGAGTTTTGTTTGTTGGCTTTTTTGTGGGTTTTTTTCTTTTTTTTTTTCCTTTTAAAATTAAAGTGGTTTTATCAATATATTTTTTTTTTTCCTGTTGGATTAGCTGGGATCACAAAAAGGACCCCTCTGTATAGTGCTGCCTGTTTCTAGGGGAGAGCTTTCAACATGACATCTGGCTAATGCCTTTCGCAGTTTGCCTGGCATTCAATAAGCAGGCAGGGGTATCAAGCACTCATTTTGCTTTCCTTTTTGGTTGAGCATGTTCCCTGGGATTGTAAATGTAAATTTAATCTAGTACTGTCATGCCAGTAGAAGTGCAAGAGAGAAACTGAAGAATTTATAAAATGAGGAACAGCAGAAGGTCTTTCTGCAAGACCATTTTTTTTCACCAAGCCCTAAGTGCAAGAGAAGTAGTTTAGGTTGTTTTCCTCTTATTAATGGGTTCCCTATCTTATCAAAATTACTTATTAAATCTCCAAATCCTCTACATGTATTTCTAGTTTGATTAAGTAATTCAGGCTGTTTTCACATTGAAAATATAGAAGACAATGACTTAAGAAGGTGTTTAAACAGTGTGAATAAGACTAATCTACTGTCCTTTCAAATTCATGAAGTATTCTGAATTTGAATCAGTGTATCTTGTGGTATGTATTACCACTGCACCCCCTAGCTTCCATATTTCTTGATCAGGAAGGAAACACATTTGTCTTCATCAATTTCGGAGCAGTGCTGTTTTCTAAGTTATAACAGTACGTGATTAGCAGTTGGCATTTAAAGTAGCTCGTAGAACTTTTATTGCACAATTTGTGTTTTAACAGGATTTTTAATAGAAAAGGAAATAACACATAATGTAATAAAGGTAATAGAGTAGAGCAATTATTTATTTTTATCTTTGAGAAAGCTGATTAAGGTAGAGCTGGATCATTGCGGTGTATCTGGAGGACCCTCAGGGTAGTGTCTGCATCAGGAAGATAGGTTTCTTTGTTTATCAAAGCAGAGTACCTTTGGAGCACCCAAACTAGATTCCTTCTTACACGAAGCTGGGCCACATGCTCTGGGAGCTCACCCGGTACGCTTCAACTGCTTGGTCTCAAATGTAATTACTCCTTCCGATGTGCCCCCAAAATATGTGAAATATGGATGCTGGGTTCTCAACAGCATTATTTCATGTGATGGTCATGTTCTTGGTGCATCAACCTATTTGCTAATGTAAATATAACCAATCTGGGTTCATCTTCAGACCAGAATTTTGGAGCTGAGTAGGATCTCATCAAGCCAGAAGCTTATACTGAGGATTTACAAAGCAGTAGTACCCGCCTTGGCTTACTGGTTGCTGTCACATTCCCCACAGGCTGTATGGACAAAAAATGTACTGTACTCCTCCATGCAGGAGGAATAGTGACTTCAAACAGGTTGTTTCACTAAGCTGCTACTCCTATACTTATCTGCATTATCAGACAGAATGTTCTAAACCGGCTGTTTCTTGGCATTGTTTTGTTAGCACAGATTTTTCTCTTTCTGTCTGTTCTTATTCTTCAGCTTGCACAACTTATTTTATAAGTAGTTTTGTATCAATCACAGAAGTGCAAACCGGTTTCCTCTTTTGTAGCTTTTCCCCTCAAAGCTTATGATTTAATCGATGCATTCCCTAGAACAGTTATGTGGGGTTTTCCCTGGCTGGTTTTAATTCCTTAGTTTTCAAGGAAGGGCAACCAGAACCAGAAAAGGAGGATTCCAGATTGAGCTCTATCATCATGGAAGAAAATAATCTGGTTTAATTAGTAGTTGCATACACGAGTAGCATACATAAGTAGTTGGAGCAGGTTTAAAAGAAACCCATGAGCCTGTTTAAGTATTTGCTAATTGTTTCTTTCATATGTCATCTGGATTAATTTATATTAGAAACATAATTTTGCAGATCACTTGAGCAAGCTGAACAGCCCTGCAGGTAGGAATATGAATTAATGCATCTATTTCTACCAGCATGTTGTATTGTTACAGTAGCTTCTTTGCATCTTCTATGTAAAATTAGTCACAGTGCTAAAATCTGCACTGGACTTTCCAAAAATCACTGCAAGGGGTCAGCCAGCCAGGAGGATAACCTAATCCTTTTCCTATTGCAGGGCAGTAATAATTAATTGTGCCTGCTTTCTGCTAGAAGTAGACTTTGGAGAAGTCTGAAATTAATCCCACAAGTTTCTGCAAATAACTGAAGTGGTATTTTAAGTTGTGTGTTGTCCCCTGCCCCCCCCCCCCCCCCCCTTCAATTACTTTGATGAGCTCCTGATGTTTTATGTGAATCTCTTTCTTTCAAATTGAGCTAATTGAATTCAAGACGCTTATAACTGCTGCTGTCCCATGTCTGCCAGGTCAGTTACCTTGCCAAGGAAACTAAAATAGCTTGATGTGGCTGTTCTCAGCCAGTCTGTTGGCTCCTTATTAACTTATTTACCAGGTGCTTATAAGCTGTTAACAAACTATGTTTTTGGGGTATTTCTGTGACTGGTGTCACTTGGTAAGGCTATGCTGAAGTTAATGAGCAGCAAGTCACTGTGTTGGGTTGAGAGAAGCTCATAGAAGAGCTGTTCCATTACTACCTGCAGTGTGTGATAGGAGGTCTGACTGGCTCTCAGTTCATTTGAATTATGTGCTCTTGTGTCCTGCTCTGCTAACACAGCATGATAATAATGTCCTGTTTCAGTGAGCACTCTTCTATTAGGATTGCTTTTTCTTATTGTTAAATCTACGTTTAATTCCACAACCATTTTTTTGTTTTAGTAGAAATTTGAACTTGAGTTGTATCTTTGTTAGATCCATAGCTTTGCATTTCTGGAACCCACCTTTTCTTACTTTTGTACTATTGTCAGTACAGATGGTTTTCTTTGGCCTTAGATTTTCTGAATGCTGTGCTTCTGCTAACAGGGAAATACATAATAGAATTTTTTTCATGAATCAGCTTGAGGATAGGGGTTGCTTTCTTCCCAACAGCATCAAAAACATCCCTAAAAATAATTTTTATAAGTAATTAGCAATGAAGAAGATTTTAAAATGGGATTTCTGTATGTGAAACAAAACCATCTGATTTGGAATATACTGAGTTGAAAACAATCAAACTTTCTTTTCTACTATGCCCAGAATATGTTAGAAATGTGAATTGGTGGAATGTGTATTGAACTTTAAAAGATTTCCTCTTACGTGAAGGAAATTCCGTTCTGGCATTTAACCTACCTGCTCTGTGTCAGTTGAACAACCGATATTATTTATGTTCAGTTTCTCTTGGCAAAGATTTTCTTTGTTATTTTTGTAAATGCAGAAATCACTGAGCTTGTGTTTAGTTTTTTTCTTGGGTTTTGTGGTGTGGTTTGGAACTCACACGCAATTAGAATTGAGTTGGTTTTTGTTTCATCTGAAGCTATTAAGGAGCCAAGTTCCGAAGTTTCAGAAAACACTGTAGGCAGTAGCTGAAACATCTTATTTTCTTCCTAATTATCAAAATATATTTTTTTAAATGTATATATGAAAACAAAGTGAAAATCTTATTCTATGAGAGGAATTCCAGTGTCCTTCCTGAAATGTGCTTGTCTTAATCTACTAAAAAAATAGAACAGTCATGGACTGCATGAAACACTTTTTACCTGGTGTTGTCATCAGTCACATCTTGCCTGTGGTAGAATCCAAGTTTTAAGATTCCGACTTTTCTCTGTTGTCTATGTGTACAGAGGAAGGTGATTAAGAAATTACTTTGTGTAGTTCTTAGCATCCTTTGTCCATGTGCCACTGTGTGCAAATAATATCGTATTATCACCATGAGAACAGCAGATGGGCTGGTTCCTTCAGAACAACAGTAATTCACCGTGCTTCTGACTTTCCCTCTATGAAATCTGTACTAAAATTGTTGTCCTGCAGTAATAAACTTAGAGCCAGATGGACCTAGCATTTGAACTACATCAAAATAAGCTCTGGAAAATATTGCAGGAATGTGGCTCGTTGATTTCTTTTTTTTAGAAGTAACAAACGGGGAATTTCAAACTAGCAAAAATGACAGTATCGCACTATTTCATGCTTATAGATTTATTGCAGTTTCCGTTACAAATGCATTTCTTAATGAAAACTTAAAAAATCAATGCAATCTACAGGAGAAAGATACAATCCCTCTGGAATAATGTGTAGCTTTTTGGAAAAACTTGCTGCAATAGCATGCATTTGTACAGCTGACAGAAGCAAGGGAATGGAGCAGAAGGGCTGCTACAGGCACTTATTGTAAGATTGGCTTTCTACCCTTGGAAACTTTCTCTCCTTGGAAAGGTTAGTGAGTCTTGATCTGAGAGGGGACAGATCCTGACCAATGACAGGGAAGTGAACTGCAGGGCTGTCTTCTGCATCGGGTGCTGAAAGCCAAGTTGGAGCACCAGTGCTGGAGGCATCTCCTAGTTTCTTAACGTGTGGGTTTCAGAGAGCTTTTCCCTAAATAATACAGAAAACCTTTTTAATTGGCTGACTGATTCTTACTCTCTGAGACAACTGTTTGTCCTTTCAATATGGCAAGCCTTTTATTTTCCCTAAACTAAACTTTTCTTTAAGGCGTCCTCTTATGTTACAGATGATTTCAAGTAATCCTAAGCCATTTTCCCTGCTGCTTATGAACCCCAGGAAAGTAACTTGGTAGGCCAGATATTTAGATGCCTTCTATCAGTGACAAGTTTGAAAATCCTGATGTCTTGTTCCTGTTTCAGATTGTCAATACCACTTTTGGAGTCAACAGTGGCTTGTCACGCGTGTCATATGCTTTGGAGAATTGTCAGTGCAGCTTATAGTCATTGCAGAAGGTTCTGCTCAGTCTCTTGGTCTTATGGACAGTACTCCCTTGTGTTTATGTGTGTGTGTTTATCTATAGCTATACATCCTTGTGCTTGTGTTTGTGAATATATATAGCTGTACATTAGTTTAATTTCTGGTGCAGTTTTCTTGGAAATCTCCCAATGGATTTCTTTCAGGAATCAGTTCTCAAAGACTAGGCTTAAACCCCCTTGAATTTCTAGCAAAACCATGTATGTGAGAGAGGGAGAAGGTTTACATTAGGGTAAACCAGTCATCTGAAAATCAGGAGACTCGGGTTCAAGTCTCTACTGTGCACATTTCCCACTACCCTCCTGAGAGACATCTGTAAGCATTATTTGGCTTTTCAGAAATGCATCTGTCCCTTTTTATTTCTTTCTTTTTTTCCCCATTTTCTTCTCAGGTTTTTTCCTAGTTATAAAAGGCGGAACATGACCTGGTTTGCATGCCTCCTTTTTGCTTCAACACGTGTGGTTTCCAGTTCTAGATAAAAGTAATTTTCTTTTAAAACTGCAGGGAATACTCTTTACTCTCATAATTATTCTATTCCTACTACATTTTGCAAGGGATTATTGAGGTTAAAAGTTGTTGTCTTACATTTGGGTTTTCTTGCAAAATCAGAATGTTGTCAAAGACCTTCATACGTGTGTGGATACATACATATACACATTTTCTTTTCCTGCTTGCAAGACAGCTTTTTCAAGCAATGTTTTGGGGACTGTGAAGCATGTGTTCATCTTCTGTTTCCTAATACAGACCTGAGTTGGAGCTCAGAAGGAACAGAGACTATTTTTGACTGATAAAGCAAATTGTTTTCACCAATTTGGGGCCAAAGAATGCTAGAAAATGTGTCTGGCCAGAAAAGCTCCCATCCCTTAACATGAGAAAGTGGACTTTATCTATTGGATACAGTTTTTAGTGAATGGATGCCTCATTTTTATTTCTTCATTAGTATTTGAGTAGTTTGTTCCATAGATTATTTTATCTTCATCAGAAACAGTTGGTATGGTTTCTGTTATAGCACTGAGTTGAAAAACATCATCTTGGTATGATGATTTATATTTCTCTTGTGAATGGTTAACTTGATGAAATACATTTAATTTCACTTTATTTTCCATTTATCATAATTATGCAGAACATATTTTTAATTAGAGCTATTCTTTCTTGCTTGGACTCAGAAAAAAGTATGAAATCATCTGCAGAGGTGGGAACTCTGGTTTTCCTTCTCTTTGAATGTTGTTGCCCTAAGTTTCAAGTTCTCCCTAGCTGGCAAGTCTTTTTCACAAATAAGGTTGTAAGTGTCTGGATTCTCTTTGCTTTCAGAATGAAAAGCCACTGTGTGCCTAGCCCTTACAGGAATTTTTATGTGCTCCTGTGAGACATCCAAAATATAAGAGTTGATTTGGAATGAAATTATTCTTGAAAGAAGTGAGACCTTCGCAGGAGAAGTTGTTTGTGTTGCATTCCAAATGTGTATTCTCTCTTTGCTTCCAGGTCATTTTTTGCCAAAATAATTTCTTCTGGGAAGATCCAAGAGCTCAGTGCTTTGCTAGGAATTAGTCTTACTTGAATTTCCATGCTTTTTCACATTGCCAAGCATTTGCAGCCATTTCTTATGCAGGGTAACTCATCTCTTGGTTGACAATATCTTCCAATTGCATACCCTTCCAACCTGAACAGTTCTGTGAAGGAGGAAATGTGCATTTGTATTTTGGTGTTCACTTACAGAAAAACATTTGCTTTCCTAATGTCAGAAGATGTTCTTGATGCTTAGGCTTCAGAGATGATAATTTTGAACTTTCAGTGCACTGCTTATGTTGTTTTATTCTGGTACATATTCTTGCTCTTTGTTAGATGAAATTGCTTGTACCTTAACCCAGCTCATGTACTGAGATCATAAACAAGTGTCTGACTGTTCACGTACGCATTTGCAGTGAAGAGTCAGGTGAGTTGCTCTGGTTTGGGATGTTTGACTCAAGCTCTTTTTGGCCTTAACTTTTTAAACAGACTCCAATTAAACACTTGAGTTTTAGTAGCAGGATTACAAACATATACTTTGTGAAAAGGAGCAGTTTAGTAGGCTATGGGGAATTGGTTTTCCTTGTAATCAGTGAAAATTTCAAAATAGAGTTCTGATGAGAACTGCAGAAAGGATGTGTAGGTCTTTTTGGATACTCACATTAAGTGAAGAAATGCAAGAAATGAGACACAGTAGCAGTACAAGAAAATGCCATGCTGAAGGCAAATCAGCAAGGTCAATTTCAATCTGAGCACAAGACTAAACTGCTTTCAGTCTATTGGGACCATATGCTGGAATCTGATAATGCAATTTAACCATATTAAAAGTGCTTAGTAACTTTTGTAATCTGTGGAGTAACCACAGGCTCTGTTTACACTCTTTTGATTAACCCACCCAAAGGACCCTGTAGAGCACATAGCTACAGCTTCTGAGCTCTTGTTAGCATAATTTGTGTTAACTTTTAAAGGAGGAAGATGGGTAACCAAGCACAGAGGACTTGGCAAGTCCTTTTTCTTTCTTAGAAAGGAGCTTAGCATATCAAGGACAAACTGTGGTGCAGAAGGATCTGGAAGTACTAAGTCATCTTTAAACAAAAGAATGGGGTCAGTGCTGTGATTATAATAAATTTCTAAAGCCAGAAAATACAGAACATGAATATAGCTGAAAGACACCTCTAGTACTTGTCCTGTTGGGTTTTTTTTCATAAGGATGTGTTGAGGAAAGGGTGGGTTATAGTTGGAAATTCTGCAGTTAAGGGAAGGACCACAGGAAAACTATGGAGTTGATAACCATCACAGTGTTCTCCTGAAGGCAGTTTTGGTCAGTTAAATCAAAATAATGTAGCCTGTTTGTGTAGCTGGGTGGATCAGAGTGCCCTTGTCCATTTAAAGATCTTTGAACAAATAAAGTTTAGTATGACCAGCAACTATTTGTCCCACTAAGTGGAAAGAGAAATGTGCTCTTCAACACAGATTCCCTTCCTACAGACTGTCTGAAGGATGAATAATTAGCTGTAAACAAGTTAGCACAGTGGAAGCAATAAAGAACTTCTTCCTTATATCCAATCTAAACATCCCCAAACTTAAACAGGGGAAGTTTAGATTGGATATAAGGAAGAAATTCTTTCCTGTTAGGGTGGTGAAGCACTGTAAATGGGTTGCCCAGGGAGGTTGTGAATGCTCCATCCCTGGCAGTGTTCAAGGCCAGGTTGGACAAAGCCTTGGGTGGCACGGTTTAGTGTGAGGTGTCCCTGCCCATGGCAGGGGGTTTGGAACTAGGTGGTCTCAAGGTCCTTTCCAACCCTAACTATTCTATGATTCTATACTGCACATGGTAAGCTGATGGTAGTGCCAACTGGTGATAGAGTCATGGCCTGGGGTACAGTTGTGACCAGGGAAGGAAGGGTCCCCAATTCTACTGCTGTGAACCAGCCAGCTATCTCCTCCTCTGGAAGCTTAGTACTTTTGTCTCTTGGTATTGGGCTGTTGCTATCATGATCCTTATAACAAGGTCTCTTTAGGGTATATGAAAAAGAAAACAACCACACTTGCTTTCCACTGCTATTTTCAGGAATATTCATTTGCATTTGCTTGCTTTTTCTGCAAACTCACATGCAAATACCCAGAACACCCTAACAGATCTCCATTCAGAATTGCTCGTGTGTCTGAGAAACCACCAAGAATCCTTCACTTTATATACAGTTTTCTGGAATTAATTCCTCATCAAGATAAATCCTTTGCAGATGAAACCCTTTCAGAACTCAAAACATCTGAGAAAATTAATGCAACAGCTTTCCTAAACATCCCAGAGTCTTCAAATAGAGTGAAGCTGAAGAAAAACTGCTGAAAACAGCCAACATCTTTGAAAGAAAGTCCATGTGGAAAAATGGAAGTGTTTGGAACAGAAATTTCCCTAGGGTGAAGAGTGTTGCTTAACTGCAGGAGTATTTGAAATGACCTGTCAGTGCACAAACTCCATATTCAGTTCACTGCTGTTCACCCAGACATGTTCATAGCCAATGTCACTCAGAGCCAGCATACTGACTTATCAGGAATTATTATTTTTTTAATTTTCCTTTTATTTTGAACTAGTTCAGAATTAGTTGTGTACTTAGAACTTATAAATGACCAGCAATGATAAGGGACATGCCTTACTTCTTCAATATATACACCTGTTTGAGCTATTCCCCTTTGGGTATTGCCCTAATGTAAGTTCTCCTTAACATCCAGTACCAGGCTGTTTGTTTATTTCTCAGTATTGTCAGGGAGGGTAGAATCTGTCTACAGTATTTTTCTGTGCTTTGTAAGAAAGCATAGAAAGGAAGATTTTTATTTTCCTCAGATTATGTCATTGCTAGTTACAGACTAGGTCATATTTTATTTCTTCTTTGGGACCTTTGGTCTTTCTTTGACTTTCTCATTGCATACCTCAACTCCTTTCTGGTGCATATGGGTTTTCTGAGGATTTAAGTCACCCCACTTGGAGGATGAAGATTTGGAATGACCCTTCAAGACATCCTTTAGGGAATGGAATGCTATCAGAACACCATGCAAACCCAGCTCACTCTGTTAGGATTTACAGAAAACAAAAGCAGGTCAGTGTAATGTGATGAAGAGGATGTGATCTCTTTGTAGAGTTACTGAATGATAGATGTGTTTATCAACTGGGCAAAGAACCACTTTGATGGGTAAGAATCAGTAAGCTCAGTTATGAAGATAGAGATGGGGCAAAATTGAGTCTATTTTGTGGAAACAAATGCAGAAACCTTGCTGGAAACAGGAGTTTCTTGTCCCTTTTCTAGAGGGTGGTTTGAGAGAGGCACTTTCCTACAGAGCAGAGACATCCTCCTCGGCCTCCTTCCTCCTTTCATTTGCACCTTTTCTGACTTCTGAGGGTTTTTTCACAATTCAAGAGCTAAAAAGAAAAAAAAAAAAAAAAAGGACTTATATATCCCTGCATTTTTTTTCCTACACCTCCTTCCAAACTCTTCAAACTGGGTTAATTTTGCTGGTTTTGCTATTCTCGTTTTTACAGTGGTGTTTTTTTTCAAGTTTCATGAACCCTAGAGGCTCCTTTACCTGTGGCATTACTGGGGCTCTTTCCTATCAAGTTTGTGTATATCCAGAGCAGACATCTTTGATCATATTCTACCTACTACAAGGATCAACACACCCCAATCACTCGTGGTGTTTAGACTCCCACTGACTTGTTTGGGTGTCCCAATTCAAGGAAAATCTGCAAGAGCAAAGACAGCATTAGCTTAGTTCCTCTTGACCTTCCCTTATCTGTAGACAGAAACATGGGTCCATAAACTCAGTGTTTAGTTAAAGCATAACTGCTGTTGTTAGGTTCATAATGAGGAAAATGAATCAGAGATCAAAAGATTTGCTTTTTTGTGGGTTTAATTTTCTTCCTTGTCTTTGCACTTTGGTAGTAAACACTGCTGCTCCCCCTCTGCCCTCCTGTTCCATATACTGAAGATCAACTTGGGAAATATTTTGGAGAAGACGTGATTATACAGAAAGGAGTATTAGACTGTGACCCTATAGCTGCTTTGGAAGTTTTTGAAGGATACATGGCAAGTGTTCTCAGTATTTCCACATTCTCAGAAAACGGAGATTCATAAATTGCTCTTCATTAATTTAAGTGTACTAATTGGCCACATATATGTTTATTCCCTCTCTCTCATGCATGCACACATAGAGCAAAGCCAACACATATTCCAAGATGCCTGAAACAAATAATGAACCCACAGTATTGCCTCAATAGCTACTGGCATGGAATGAAAAGTAAACAGCAAAACAGGAAAAGGAAGGCTAAAACTAGATTAAACAGATTCTGCATTCAAGAGTGTGCAGTCATCTGGGAACTTAATGAAAAAAGAGTTTAAAGGAAAAGTTAAAACAAATAACGTACAGACCTTTCTTGTATTTTTGAAAATCCCTCATCAGCTGTGCTGCAAAATGCCTTTAACAAACTCGCATATAGTATAAAACTTAGATGTACAGAATTAACCTTTCATTCACTAAGGTAAGCGAAATTTCAGGTTATTCCACATCACTGGAATTCAAATTAAGCCCAGATTGTTTGACGGGACCTGGAAGGGAGATGTCAGGGATCAAAGAAAGGAGTGTCTTAGCCTCAGTTACAGGGAAAAGGATATAATTTCTTGGGATAAGGAAATGTTACCAGTAGAAATTTATGCTGCATATATGTGACACAGTATGTCTTCAATTAACTGTAAGAGGAGATGTGTAAAAAGCAAGGTGATTTAAAAACCTGGCATATCACCAAAGCCAGCTAGATCTCTCACTGTTTCTATCATTCGAAGCTAGAAATCTCCTGCTGAATACCCTAGTCCATTTTAATCCCAATTTTGATTTGAACTGGAACCCTAGCTCCTAGAATAAATCAAACCCAGATCTTAACATGTTCTTTCCAGATCATTTCTGATAACACAAGCTCTATTGAGATAGCCTGGCTTTGCTTCTGCAATGATTTCCAAGAGCCCTAACCAGGAATTTTGCTACTTAACTGACTGACATCAGACATACCTGTCTAGGTTAGCTGATTGAGCCAAAAAAGAAATCCTAGCCTCCTTCACCGCTGCTTTCATTCTTTACAACTGGAAACAAGAAAAAAATCTTAAAGACTCTGTTTGGACAACCTGTCATGTCAGTTTGGCAGTACTCTTCCCTTTTGTCTGATCTTCAAGAAAGTGTAATCAACTTTTCTGCCGTATTTCTGAGTTCTGCTGTAGCCACATAAATTGAAAGAACTTTGAGCGAAGTGTGTTACTGCCCACCAGACAGAAGGCACAGAAAGAGACTTTTCCACTAACTTAAGTGTCTGTGGTTGCCCCAGTAAGAATGTCTGTAAGCAATCCTACAGACTGTTTTCACCATGGAGTCTAAAAGCAAGATGTTCACCCATTATGCTTCCAAGGGTATTTGGGCAAGTGCTGTCTTTCTGATGGATTTCTGTGTACACAGGACACTTCTTCCTTGATCAAAGTCTTCTCCTGCAGGTCAGGAAGGATCTTTTAATTTCATTAACCCAGCCTGGGCTAGCAAATCCCACAGCCCCACTTGCAAATAGTTATGATTAAACTTCCTCAAGAGCCAAATTAAGGACGCTAAACCTACCTTTCCAAGGACATTTTACGTAGGACGTTACTTTTTGTTTATCCTTAATTGACATCTTTCATTAAGTACTTGACACTTGTTTCTAAAATTAGCTGTACTTCATTCTCCAAGCAATGGAGGTACAGATACAACTACATGGTCTCCAGTTCTTCTAAATTAAAGGTATTGTACCAAAACACAAATAGAATCTCAAAGGCAGTGGCAATCATTATTTGTACTGTTAGCATCCATAATCATTAAGAAAAAGGGGGTACTTGTAAAGCTCACTACTTCTCCTAAAAAGCCAGTCTTTCTTACTGTTTTTATGTAGTGAAACATTTCTTCTATAAAAAAACCCTTTGATGTGGGTAGTTTCGCTACTGAAAGCTGTTTCCAGTATAACTTTGGACAGAAGATGCTAGTAAAGCAAGAAGGAGAATCTAAAAGTTCGATGGAACCGTGGGTTGTACAGCTCTTCCTGCTACTCTAAGAAAACCTGGAGTCTTATGGACAAATTAATAAGGACTTACATTAGCCCCGTCTCCATTGAATTGGATCATGGTCGGGAGCACTGGCAAGCTAAGGTCAATGCAAGGGTGGTTTGTGCTGTAGATGTCTTAACTATATCTGACCTGTAAACAAAGAGGAGATTTGCAGTTCCAGGACAGCCAGTATCTTAACCTTCCTCTATACAAACACTTGTCCTGAAAAGTAAAATAATTATTTTGAAAAACATACACATTCCAAATGTCCATGTTGTATTTCCACCTCTATAAGCCATAGACACCAAAGACCATTTTACAGAACCACAGACACCCTTACTAGAGATGAATCCATGATAACACAACAGAGGACTTACACATTGAAGATGAACAGTGGCTGTCTGATTGTATCATTTTATTTTTCTGAAGATTCCAGGTACTGGTACCATAGAAACAAGATTACGGTACTAGAACTCCAAGATGTAATGCTCATTGCTGAGCATTAGATAAGCCTTCAGGCTTCACTGGTAGCACAGCTGAACTGTGCCTGGTTTAGCAGCCAGAGAAGATGAGTTTCCAGCCAGACTTGCCCCTTTTCCCCAGCTGCTCCCTGTGATGTGTTTTTAGCCCCTGATTCATGGATCCATTTATGCTCCCTGCCCCAGAAATGCCTAAAGATCTGAAAGTTTAGAAGGACTGAATTTGTCCTTGGATTCACTGTTGGGCCTTCAGCTGCAATCCCTGTGCCTGGTGGAATGCAGGTGGTAGACAGCAGACTGTAATTACTTCAAGGACTGCAAATAGAAGGGGGAAAACATACTCAAAGAGGTGAAACCCTGACCCAAGTGGAATCAGAAGGAATTTAGCTGTTTACATGAATAGAGGCAGGATTACCCCTCTAGCCAAGATGATAAGACCGTGAAGTTTATCTATACATTTACTCTTGTTTTCTGCCAGCAATAAACACAGTAAAAAGATAAAGATGTATCAAAGAAGCTGACTGTGCTACAAGGGATGTTTCTCCTAGCTTCAGGCCACAAGATTATCTTGCACAAAGAAGTAAGTATGAAAGCTGTTGTGCAAACACTGCACACCATTGTTTATTTTGTCATATAACAGCTAATCATAACCCTTTTAAAATTCTGAGCAGATATTATGGAAAGTGCTGCACTGTCATTACTGTGGAAGGTAATCACTGCTAGATTGAAGAGTTCACTTAAACCACTTCAGCTGTGGTTGCATTGCTGCATAGGTCTTTGCAACTCATCTGCTTTTAAGAATGAAAATTGATTATGGGCAAGAACTGTTCTGAACATGAACTTTGACATGCTCAAAGATCTGACCTATTTACTGTGCTCTACACTGTGCTACCATAGCTTTGATACACTGTTTCTCCATACTTTGGCAAGGAAAAAAGCCTTCATCACACAGATTTTCCGAAGTGCTGGTATTAACATTGTGCTATTCTACTGGAGAGCTCCATCAGAAAAACCGGTGATTCTAATACATTACTAGACACAGCTGTTTGTCCTGCTTCGGACAAACACATTGTCACAGCTGATCATGTGTACCCCAGAGGTGTGCAAACTCATAGCTTTTGAGATAATGTACAGGTGAAGCATACGCTTGAGGCTTTCTTTTACCTGGGGTCATCCCAGCTCTGATTGTCTATCATCTAGGAATCCTCAATAAACGACTATTTGACCTCAATTAACCATTGAAGGTTTACTGATCCAAGAGAATTATCACAAGGGGAAAGAAGACAGAGCTGAGGAAGCCACGAAGACTTGTGCTACCTTGCTGCTGTAGGCTGCTGCCTTCACAGCAGAGCTGACAGCTCTCCTGTCTGTACCGCACAGCCTAAGGTCTGGCACATTAACTGAGACCATTGGGAATCTGCACTGAGACGTGACACCAAACTGCACATCAGGATTCCGCCAAGGGGCAGCTGGCAACAGCAGAGCTGGGGAGAATGGAAATGCAGCTAGAGATTTCAACCTGGTTTCCTTCACAGATATGATTTCCCATTGAATGGATTTGTGCTCCTTTGCTAGGACACTGACCTGGGTGGAGAGAAGAAGGTCCCTCTTTCTGTCCCCATAAAAAACACATTGACAGACAATGCTTCTCAAAAACTTCCTCCATAACAAGAGATTTAAACCATACTTCATTTGTTTCCAATTTAGATTTCTGCTTGTTGCAAACACGACAGGTTCAAAAGCACCAAAACCAATAACAGAATCATTTAAATTGGAACTGACCTTTAAGATCGTCAACTCCAACTATAAACCTAACACTGCCAAGTCCAGAGACTAAAACCGTCAGCTTTCCTAGTTCTGACGAACCTGACGTGCTGCAAGGTTCTTCCTTCCCATTATGTGGCCTGACACAAAGGGACAGAACTACGCAGCTCTCTTCCTTCTACGGCTGCATCCTCCTGGAGACCTCTCCCATGGACACAGTTCAGCGGACACAGGCTGTGTGTCAGCAGGAGCCAGCCCAGTTTCCCTTCTCTTCCTTGCAGTGAATAATCATCTTATACCAGGCAGGAGTAGCCAAATGGAAAAATTTACCTCTTTGTTTATTCACCACCAGCAATATAGGATTTAATCACGTATCCCCAGACATTTATGTCCCAAGATTGGCACCTAAAATAGTAGTGCAATTTCAAGACAGTTGTCAGCAGCATCCATTCACTGTATGAAGATCAGGAGAAGCCCAGCCTGTGGAAGCAGGGGCATTTTTCAGGTCTTGCACTGTTCTTTAACCCAGCCTCTGCCCCTGCTTTTACAGCTACAAAGCCAGGCATTAGTGTGTAAATCAGCTGACTTCTGTCTCACAGAGTCTGCTAGACAAACTCTCAGCAGAGGTGTGAACTTCCCCAGTTAATCTTAATGAAGTGTTAACTTCAAAGTGGAGCTGCAGCCATTTCTAGGTTAAGAGAACCTTACAGAGAAAACCTCCCAGCCTGACTTGTTAAAAAAAAAACAGCTCCAAGGGGACAGGATTGGCCAAATTTGGGGGTTATTCTGGGATCTGGAAAAAATCCCACTCACTGGCAGCCATCGCATGTGCACCACTTCTACTGCAGCTGCATTGTTAGGAGACCAAAGGGTCAGGCAGCCAGACTGGAAAAACTGTACAGTGAATGTGTACTAAAAATATCACTGGAGCAGATGGAGCAAGATAAGGAGGCCTGGATGATAAAGGCTGTAAGGAACTGTGTAAGTTTATTGAGCCAAGTGATGGCCTTCTTCATACTCTCTTTTACCTTATTCAGGTCAGTGAAATACAGAGCCAAATTAAAGTCCTAAGCCCAAATTTAATTTGTGTATTTCCAGGATCCTCAGTTACTCAAGGATGCAGATCTTCCACTCTGAAAACAATAAGATGTATACTTCTGTAGATACTAGCAGTATTGCTGTTAGTTTTGCTGGCACTTTTAGCCATTGGCATAATAGTGCATTTGGAAGTGTGAATTTGCATTGTGGACCCTAAGTGTACATCTCTTGGAACAAGCCCTTTGTTTGGAGGAGTCTTGTAATCTTATTTTCCTGATATGATGACACAAAAGTGTAGCCTTTTCCAGGAGACGTTTCCCAACATGTCTCCACTTGGTGTCCAGTCAAGGAGCCCACCTAACAACTGGGGAAGGAGAATATAGCGTGGGGAACCAGGCTATAACCCGTCAGTATGTATTCACTTCCTATTTCAACATAAACCAATTGATCTTTGTGCTCATTTTTTACTCTAAAACAGAACAAATGTCTTGATCTGGTATAGTTGTAGGGACCATATAACCAGACTGGCAGCACACTCGCTGGTGGGAGGTACTGTAACCAATTAGATTGGTAAAACTTACACATTCATGTATTCCAGCAAGTGAAAGCTCGGGTACCTCAATTTTTATTGTCAAAGGCAGTAGGAAAAGCATTTCCTTTGAAACAATTACATGGAACTCTTTGATAATGGCCCAAAAAGCTAAAGCCTTGCACTGAGCAATTCAGTTTGCATTATGAATATAAGAACTTAACTGTAAGAGAGGAAGGTCCTTCCTAGAACTTCATTACAAGCTTCCTTGAAGACTTCTGACTCAGCTGATTACTGTTAGAACACACCCACATCTGCCTGTGTAAGCTTTTAAAATATAAGAACTGAAGAAAAAGGCTAATTATTCCTATTTCAACAAGTTCAAGAGTAAATGCCTATGTTGCCATGGATGCTGTTTTGTTTATAGCACTGGTTTTTCCCCTCATCATTAGCTACTATTAACAAGAAACAGGAGTTCACCTCCAGCATCATAACATGGCTCTGACCTCCTGTGTATGTTTGTTTGGCTAGTGAATGCAGGTCAGATGATGCAAAAGGAAGCAATAGTTCTTCCAGATCCACAAGACTTTCTGCAGAATACCTCAAAACCAGCCCTGCTCAACAGGGTCAGGAAGCAGTCGTTTTCACATTTGCAAAGTATGTTCATGCTAGCAGTCACTGGATATTCTTCTCCTTTGTCTGAAGTGTCTCAGAAGAGACAGACTAATAGTCTGAGCTTGGCAACAGCATTCAGCAATGGAGCAGGGCAAAAGGTCCTACTCCTTTTAGGAGCTGTGGGTCATCATTAACAGGAATAGGAAGCAGTTTAACTTGCAGTTATAAGGTCACTGGAAAAAGGGGTCTTTCAGCAGCCTCAGGCTGTGAGATCTGTTGAGCTCATGTGACACAGCTCAGTCATGAAGCCAAATTTACAGTGGCAAATAGGTTCTTTCCTAAGTCTTATTTTTTTCCATTGGACTGTTACTGGATATTTACTATGACACACAATCTGCACAGGCTGACAGAGATCTGTCCTGCCTCTCCTCATTCTTTGCCAGCAGGAAGAGAGTTTTGTTTGTCCCCACTGGGAGCACACTGCTGATTGCTAACCCATCTCCCATCACCTCCTTCCCAATGCGCGTGTTCATGTAAAACAGTTTGGGTTGCACAGATTAGACTGTCTTTCTTAATCCTTTAAGGTCAAGCTCCAACAAGAGTTAAGCATACAGCAGCTCCCAAAACAAAAGCTTTTTTCCAACCAATTCAGTATCCAGCTTGAAAATCTGGTCTGTGCAGCATTCTCCATAAACTGACCTTGATATGTGTATGGCAACACAATGGAATAGCTGCACTTTGTCCAATACAGTCTACCCTTTTTTGTTTTAATTACAAACCCTGTGTGTCCTCCACTTAGAAGACTTTGTAGAGACCAGAATCCAATTACTAGCAAAACCAATGATTCTACATTTTTACAGATCAATTATTAATGTTTAAAAACTTTTTGCTATTTCTTCTCTAAATTATTTTCACTTACATAGTAATAGTAGAAAGGAGCAATGCATCTCAACAGAGCAGCCCTATTGACAGGGGAGAAACAGGTGCTTCCCTAAATGCTGCTCTGCAGGGCTACCAAGACGTCTGTAAACAAGCTATGCTGTTGCACTTTTCTCAGTCTGCTTAGCATAGCAGAGCTTGCAAGACTTTAAACTCATAACAATGAATATATCCTGAATTACTAAAACCGTGCAAGCACACATTCTTAAGCATCCCTCTTATCTTAATTTCAATACTAATAAGCAGAAGGGCAAGCACACATGCTCCTGGCTACATCCTTTTCTGTATGCAAATATGCAAATAAATAGCTATGACTCTCTGGCCCCTGAAAGAGATGCCTAAGAAAGGGGCACAGCAGAAGTCTACAGTGTAAACTGACATGCAGAACGCAAATATGAACTGTTTGTTTCATGAAGTCACTTCAAAAAGTGATGAGTGTGAAGAGGTTCAAAACAAACATGATATTGTTCTTCACATCATATATTATGTCATTGAACTTGCTACAAGACACCATGGGTGCTAAAGCTTTACCATGGGTTCAAAAGAAGACTTGAGAAATTTAGACAAAGGAAATTAATTTACAGATACCAAATATAAAAAACACCAACTTTGGTTAAAATGGTCAGATATTGAAGGATTGCATTGAAGAAATGCCACTTTATCATCTTCAGATGGTGGTATTTATCTACTTTTTACATTAATATTTGCTCTTGACTACTTGTCAGTGAAGCAAGGGCCTACTGCTCCTTAAGGATGCATACTAAGTGGGACAGCATGGCCAGCAGGACCTCTTCAGCCACAGCCCATTCCCATAGTACCTGAGCAAGAGGAGTAGGGCAGGTTCAACCAAGAAAGAATCCAAGACCATCAGGCAACATCACTGTGGTGAGCGCAGGTAAATAAGGCAGTCCATATGTCAGGGCTAAGATCAGATCCAGGGGCTGCGAGGTAGACATATAGCAGCAACACAAACTGAAATGAAGCAATCAGTCTTCAGGTTGCAGTCTAGATGAATAGGTGCTACAAACAGATACCAACATTATGAAATTGCAAACCTGTAGCCTTCCAACACAATTCTAGGTCCCAAGCTGAGCTTAGATAGAGCTACTGGGCAATGGAGGGTGGGGTGGAGGTCCCAGGTGGTGTCACTCAGATCCAACAAAGCTTACTAATGCACTGATAGCACTGTCGTCACTGTAGGAGAGTGAGGTTTTTTTCTGTTTCGATATCATGTGAATCTACACCTGAATGTATGGACTAACAACTTACTGTCGTTAGTGGATCAACCTCACCAACTATTGCGCCTAGAGGGACAGTGATATAATGAGGTTTTTAATATCGAAGTAGATGAGGACCAAGTTCTGAAGATGAAACATGTATCAACAGATCAATAGACTGGAATTGTTAGCACCTGTAGATAGGCGTAAATAATTTGCACTTCACACAGGTCCATATAGTCATGCTTCTGAGATCCAGTAAAAGACTAATGCCTTGGCTTAAGTTATGCTGTACAATGTTAGCCTCTTCCTAGAACAAAAAATTTCCAAAAGACACATCTTTTAGTTTTTCTCTTACTGGTATGTTTCATGTTCCATTAAAAAAAGCAAGAAAATATTGCATGATTTTAACATTTAGGCTTAAGGAAATGATTCTGAGTTGCCTGTTAAAGTTACAGAGCATGTATTACATCTTTATTATGTATTATATATATGTACACATATGCATTTTATGTGTATATGTATATATATATACATACATATACACATATAAGGTATTCAGCCTTCCATAATGTGGTCATATGGAAAGCCAGTCTTAATCTGAATCATGGACAATCATGTGAATCCCTTCCCTTTGCATCTCTGATCACACAATATACTGTGGCAGAAGCAATAACAACATTTATGGAAAAATAATGGCAGTTGTATCATTACTGTGTTAAGCTGCTCAAAATAAGAACGCCAACATCAAACTATTCATTCTCTCTGTGTGGACCACTAATGATATATTTACTAAGTTTCCTGAGCCATGGGAACATACAGTCCCGTACTTAATAATGTGAGTCATCCAAGTGGAAATTTTCTAGTCTGAAATTTTACAACTTTAATTAAGACCGTTAAAAAATATAACTTGCTTTATGCCTTTTTTGTAATATCGCTGTTCTCAGTATTACCTCTATGATATTTCCATTTATAAAAATAATTAACAGTGAATGAAATAGTAAGAGTTCTACTTGCAAAGAAGGAAACTTTATTGGCCTTCATTCATAGGTCAATATCCCACACCACACATCAAATTAAGAAAACAAGTGTTTTTCTTTTTTCCTACTGATGCAGTACTGAGTTCTCTTCTTAATTTTAAGTACTGTTGCCATAATGGCAGTACAGGGTGTTGAGACTGTTGTTGCATTACCAAGCTGGGTAAATAAAGTGCATGCAAGGGTCTGAGGATTGAACATGCTAAGGAATGCCTAAGGTTTCTATAATACTCAGAAGAAATGGATGACAATCGTGACACTGTGAATTTTAACATGACAAGCCGTCTGTAAGAAAATGGATTTGGCCCATCATCTCTGTTATGAAAAGTCTCTCAGAATGGGAAAGGAAAGAATGTTAGCAACGGGCTGCAAGTGACAAACTACAGAGGCAGTAATGACAGCAAATCTAAAATATTTTACAGAAGACATTGCTGTATTAGCAACTCTGAGATGGAAATGGCAAGGCCAACAGCTAGCTAGAAATGGAATACTTGTCTGGACAGAAAGAGAAACGACCTGAACTACACACAATTTGATCTGCAGCCAAAGCAAAAATGTCGTTTGTATTCTAAACAGTCTGTGCTATTAGTGCAGCGTGTGTGCAGTTCTCTGGGCTTTTGGTTCCAGGTTGATGTTCTATTTCCATAGAAAAATCATTGTACTGCAACGTACAGACAATAAAACCCATGAAACTATAACATGTAACTATAGTTACAAATGAACATGGCCATAGTACAGCTCTCATTCAGCAGCTTCTTGTTAGCTTGCATACTGCCTTTTTTGATTATTGCAGCTTCATTCCCAGCTTGCCTTGGTTTCTGGAAGAATGCAATGAAATGCATTGAAGATTTTTATCCAAGGCAGTTTTTAGCCCTCATCTTGTTACCACCAGCTCACTCTGGCAGACTTGAACATTTCAACTTACTTTCCTAATTCAGTACCAACCTGTCTGCATATGAAAAAGTGCATGATTTTAATTGATTATTGTATATTAATAATTATATTATTATTACTGTCATGTTTCTTAATGGCACACACTACATCCAGACAGTATGCATGGAACAGCCGATAAGGTGGATTAGTAGCTGTGGATGCTGTAGTGTGTTGTTTGTGCAGTTAGTGATGGTAAGACTGTGAATATAACTTCTCATGCACATCATATTGTATCTTACACTGTGTCCAAGCTTATACTTTCTGTCAATCAATAGTTCAATACTCTTTAATACTAGTTCAGTCAATACTATTCTGGCAATAGTTTTATGCACCATGGTAATATATCATTTTTTTCATTTTTCTCTTCACTATTTTCAGCCACCAGCTCAGTGTTTTCTTTAAGACTCAGCAGTTTCATAGACATTCGAAACGCTGCAGCCATGCCATGCCATGCTCAAGCAACATACCTAGAGAGACTCTCATCTGGCTTTCCCAAACTGACCCTTTTCTGACTTTCCTAATACACCTTGTCTTAACTCCTTCATGTCTTAATGAATCTCTCAGCTAGCAAGTTTACCGAGGAGGTAACTTCTGATTTCTGTGTGATTTGATCTCTGTGTCTTGGTGTCTGTCTCAGGGGCTTCTCAGGGTTGTGGCTGAGATGAGGGGTTTAGTGGGGATTAATGGAATTGGACTGGAAGAGATGTGGGGCAAAGTGGCAGAGGGTTGGAAACTGGGTTTTATCATGTTAAATTGTTTTGCAAATATCAAAAAATAGACCTTCATCGGTTTTGCCATTTCTCCCCACATTAGATTTTTGTATAAAGACATATAATACATGATACATATAAATATAAACCACTACCATCTTGATTTATCATTTAAATATAAACCTGTGCAGTGAATTTAGTTATGAGAGAGTCTTCTTATTTTTCCTGCTGAGAACTGAGTCCTTCCTCCAGTTTAAATGCTTTTTATAGGTTAGCTGCTGTGGAAGTTGGTATACAGGAGAGCTTGTCAGCTCACTGGCACTGCTTACACGGAGCATCTGACATTTATACTCTTTCTGTTCCCTGCTTTTCACTGAAGATCAGACAATGTACAAAGCCTTTGCTCTTACCCCTAGTTATGTGATCTTGGTCTCCCATAACACCACCCTTGTTTCACCAGAACCCTGGTCAAGTCAAGAATAAAACATATCCTTTGTGGGAACATTTTTCAAGGAAAGTGAAAATTGTATCTGAAGGCTCACTTAAAGAGATTAAATTAAGTCTGAAACTTGTCACCTGAAAATGCAACTCAGATTTTTCTCCTTCACGTATCCTTAATGGTTTGCAAAATTATCTATATACAAAGCCCTTAATGATGGGCTTGGATCAAGTACCTGAATCTAGGGTGAGACCATTAGAAACTCCTCAGCCCCAGCTCTGAGATGTGAGCAGCAGGGTTGTCTGGAGTGTGAATAACTGGAATTTATATCAGGGTGATGGTGATGTAATTTGTACAGCTGAGACATCACATGAAAGCCAAAGAAAAATAAGAAACAACACATCCACAGACGCAGACACACACAGATTAGCGGGAAGTTTCACCTCAGGAAATCACTGTGGCTCTCTGTTCCTGTCAGTAACATGTCTGCAAATGTCACCCAGCAGCAATGCATCACCACATGAGCAGCTCCAGAACACAGAGGCAACAAAAAGGGTGATGAGAAAGATATTGCTAAATACTTTTGAAACAAGTCAGGGATTGGACCCATTGGGAGAAGAATTACTCAATAAAACAAATTTTGCCAAGAAAACCAAGACTCAGGGAGGAAATTGCCTGTGCCAGTCCTGGCCACAGAGGAGAAAGCTGTTTCTCTGGGAAGGAGAGTGAAGTCAGATTCAATATTTGCTTCTCCTCCTTGCCGACTTCCTTCTCTACTTAACATAAGAGATAACTAAGTTTGTCCAAGCTGGTCCTCACACCCAAAGCTTCTCCTGTGAATGGTATCCGGCTGCACACAGGCTGCACCTCTGCGTGAGACCACTGAACTAAATTGTAACAGATATAGAGGGCATTTGAGAATAATTTCTCTACTAGAGAGAAGCCCCATTTTCTTCTCTGACCTCAGCTTACAGCAGAGCTCTGTGGTCTGCCAGTAGAAGAAAGAGCTTTTTAATCTTTATTATAAACCAGCAATTAGAGAAGGAAAACATAGATCCAGAAAAACCTAATTCCACTTTCTGTTCCCTGTGAGCACACCTTTACTTATCACTGAAATGAGAGGAGGAGGGTTGGTAGACCAAGCCAAGGGTGCACCTTTAGGTACATGTAACAAAAGACACAGAGATGCATGGCCCTCCTATGAAAAGTGAGAGCCTGCATAGACCCATTGCTGGAAAATGTCTCTGCAGCTGCATTTGCTGTTATCCTGCTATTTGTGTCCTGACCTGGAGCCCTCACACTCCAATTCTGGGGTCCACTCAGCTTCAGACACTCTTCTGACATTACCAGCCAATTTGCCAACCACGATGGTAATCACATGTCTACGAGGAAATGAAGTCACAACAGTAACTGGAGTAACTTCAGAAAAGCCTTCCATGAGGCAGCAGGGACTGAAAACCATGACTGACGAGAGCTGAATTACAATCAGTGGAAAACTCTGTATCTCATTACAAATTGCCACAATGTATGGATTAAAAGGATTAATCTGGTTGGTGGTGCCATATGCTGCTCCAGGTGGGCTGAAGAAGAACTTGGCTCAGTCAAGTAGAGAGTTTTAACAGGTTAATACTGGCAAAATTTATTTAATACACTGAGCTCAGTTCCTGTTGGCTAATGTTAATGTTGGCACAATTAGGCTGATGAAAACACTGTGCAGATGTCCTCTGGTGATCCAGTCCCTCCCCAACACTTGTAACTATCAGATAATAAACTCTTTTTCCATGGTTGCTCCGGTTGGTGATTCACTGAAGATTACTTACACTAGTTCTCTACTCCCTTTTGTAATGTGTCTGGGCTCCTTACCTAATTCAGTACTTTCTTCTCAACTGCTCTCGTTTGGCCAGTCACAATTTCTCCATGATTTCTTGTAGCCTGCAGAAAGCAGGGCTGAGCTAGGAGTACTGCAAGCACACAGCCGGCTGCCTTCCTCCTGCGTCAGTGCTGCTCTGCGAGCGAAGGGACAGCTCCAGAGCAGCAGTGGTGACTGGAACACTTCTCATCTCACTCCTTGATTTTAAATTGCTACAAACAGTTCAGCTTGATATATTTTTTTTCTTCTTTTTTCTTCCCATTTTTCTTCTGTAGGAGATTTTTCCTATAGCTAAACTTGTCTTACCTCTAAATATCTAATTCCTATTGATATTTACTACAAGTGACATTGAAACATGATTGTAAATTTAAGCTTCCACCTTATTTAAACCTCCATTTAGAGTATTTAGAGCAACTAACAGTTTCCTTATTAAGGTTCAATTAATTCCTGTCCATTGTTTCTGCTTCTAACATGTAAATTTTGCTTTCTCCTCTTTTTAATGATGCTCACCTTTCCATAATCATTCCTAATGCAAAATACAAAACTGAAAGGTACGTGTTGATAAAACAAGGGGTTCTTGTAGGAGCTTGTTGTTCAAAATTGAACTGGAGACATGACAGAAGCAATCCGTAGAGCAGTTACCAGCTGTAAGAGCTTGAAGGCACAAGGAAAGAAGGTAGACATTTGTTCCCTGAAGAGTGGTGGCATCATATGGTGGGACCACTCTTCTAGTTCTCAACAGCAACCTCTAGCATCAACATCAGCCTGCAAGAGATTTTAGTTGCCCTGCTTGCCTTCATGCCTGCTCTTTTCCTGCTCATGAAGTTCTGAGATTGTGGGACATTTCAGCATTTTTGCATTGTTCTGAAAAGGCCTTTGTCTGAAGGGGCAGAGAGCAGGCTGCAAAAGGATGTGTTGGAAGCAGTTTTAGTCCCCTGCCTATGTCTGGAAAGAAGAACATGGGCTTCATAGCATTCAGACAGCTCCTCAGCCTGGGTGTATTGCCTGCTCAGTGCCCAAGTTTAAGAATTCTCACTGCATTTTCCTTTTAATGGGAAGGAAATCTGTACGTGTGAGCTAGATTAAGGTCACTCTGTGGTATAATCAGAATCTGGGCCAGGATAATCAAGGGCCAAGACCCCTGGACGTCCAGTTGAATATCCCCATGGCTCAGCTGAATTGTCACCCTGTAGCTGTCCTTACTGCCTGTAGGAGACAAAGCTCTTGATGTAATCTGCAGAAACCAGGCTGCCCCTGTGGTGCTGACTTTTCTGTTATTTTCAGCTACTAGAGCATATTAAGTAAGCCTTTTCCCAGTATTACTCTTCCATGCAGCCCCTGCTTCAGTTGCCATAGGGATGGATTGTGACTGCGACTGGCAGGGATCTCAAGGCCATCTCTCTGGTGATGTGATGTCTGCTGTCAGTGAGTGAAAGCCCTTACTCATTTGCATTTCACAGCTACAGTGATGTTTATTGCCAGCATCGGAGCAGAAGAAAAGAATGATTTGTTTTACTTAATTTATTTTTTCTTGCAGGCCTGTTACGATTCTATTTTATATTCTCTTCTGATAGAAGTCAACATGAATCAAGCCTGGAAACTCATCGTCTGAGGCAAGGAATGCGGTGTTGACCTTATCTCCAATCTAAAAATGTCAGATTTTCAAGAAATATAAAGCCTAAAGAAATTGATCTGTGCATGAAGGGAATCAGAACCGATATGTGCATGGTGGGTGGCACTGGTCAACTGTTAAAAAAGGCATTCTCACAGAATGGCAGTAGTCATTTATATGCACCAGAAAATGAAGCCTTTCTTCCACTGCATTGTTTTAGTTTATATGCACCAGAAAATGCAGCCTTTCTTCCACTGCATTGTTTTAGTTTTCAAAAGAATATGTTGGCAGCATTTTTTTATAATTAAAAATATTTTGAGCATAGGATGTGATAAATATGAACCTCTAAGAAGAGAAATAAAGTGAATATTCTAAGAGTAATCCAAGCTATGTGTGATTCATATTTCAGCAAACAATTCTGGGGAATTTGTCCTTGTTAAACAATACTATGTAGATATAAATGAAATATCTTACTTTTCTGTAACACTTTCCAATATCACAACTCACCAGTGCTGTATCTGGCACTACAAGAGCCATGTACTTTCCTAAAGACCTTTGCTGTCTTCTCTTGCAGTAGGATGGGAAACAGGAGGATTTGTTTTGGCAGTTTTAAGGACGCGAACGAATTTCTCCCTTGATGCTCCCCAAAAGTTACCAGTTAAGCGCAATTACCTTCTGCAGAGCCACTGCACACAGGCAAGGGCAGGGGATGGGGATCAGATTGTGAGGCTGAAAAACTAAAACCAGAGATCAGCTGTTTCAGCATGCAGCGACCCTTCCACATGGGACAAGGGAAAGGATGGTGAACACATGCCTGTATACCCCATGGCATCCGTCCAACACTAATTTTGTAGGCATTGTGAATGTGAATGCAGGAGAAAGTAATGGATCTTAATGATGCCTAGTCTGTGGAAGGCTGAATGAGTTTTGTAGTTGAGTGGTTTTAGCAGAGGTCTTGCTTGCAGAAGAGGAGTACAAATTTACATACACTTTTGATTAGGAGTTTGTCTTTCACATGAGTCTCTGAGATGACAGAGAGGACAAAGTGTAACTGGAAGAATGGATATTATTGCTGACATCTGAAACCATGTTTAAAACATCTTTCAGAATAATTCTTCAAATTAGCATGGCAGAGAGTACGGCTGCCTTCCATTTCTTGTCTGTCTGAATGTGTTTAAAACAGACCATGTCTAAACTACAGGACCAGCAGTGCTTTCTAATTGTGGATTACACCCAAGCGTACGACTTTCTCCTTTTTTTTTTTCTCTGTGTTCTGAGATTCATGGGAAAAAAACACAGGCAATTATTCTCTATGTAGGTTTCCAATTGAGCAAGACTGCATGAAAAATCTGTAAAGAATATTTCAAACACAGTCTACAAGTTACCAGAGTCAGCACCACACCATCCCTCTTGTGAAAACAGTTGTCATCATCTTCCTCTCACTCCCTGTTGGTCTTAATAGTTGTATTCCCTTTGTTTCTTTTCACAGCTTTCCCGCTCCATCGCTATCTTTGCTTTTTCCTCTTCCCCATCTCATTTAACCTCCTGCTCCACCCTGCTTCTTCCCTTGCTTCCTCCAGTTTTTACCATGCTACTCCTCAGATGGATGAAAAATCCAGACGAATAGGCAGGGTCCTACCAAATAGGGGAGAAGAACTGACAAAGAATAACTGGATTTAGGGACAACTTTAGACTCTTAAAGTGCTGCCTGTCAGCAAGCGGCAGACAAACAGAGGCTGCATCGCATGGCAGAGTAGAAGACTTATGCTGTACCAACAAATCCAACACAAAGACAGCTAAGGCTGAACTGAAGAGCTTCAAAACAACCACACTGTCAAAAATGGGTGCCACTGATTGATTTAGAGAGAGAAAAAGCTTTTGGGCTTGACAAATAAAAATGTAACAGCTAAACATGTGAAAAATAACACTGCTGTGTACAGCATTTGAAACTTCAGGAGATTTGCATGTCCTGCTCCTAGTATGTCTCTGTGTGTTACATCCTTGAAAACTGTGATGCCTTTGTGAATCAGGAGACATAAAGTAGAA
>JBCJKH010081431.1:0-13483 GCA_039877255.1 Loriculus beryllinus
CCTTCGACCTGCTGGTCATGCTCCTTTTGATGCAGCCCAGGATACGGTTGCTTTCTGGGCTGCAAGCGCACACTGAATCTGGCTCATGTTCATTTTCTCATTGACCAACACTCCCAAGTCCTTCTCTGCAGGGCTGCTCTGAATATTTTCTGTGCCCAACCTGTAGCTGTGCCTGGGATTGCTCCAACCCAGGTGCAGAACCTTTCACTTGTCTTGGTTGAACTTCATGAGGCTGGCACTGGCCCACCTCTCAAGCGTGTCAAGTTCCCTCTGCATCCCATCTCCTCTCTCCAGCGGATCAACTGAACCAAACAGCTTGGTGTCATCAGCAAACTTGCTGAGGGCACATCAATCCCACTGTCTATGTCACTGACAAAGATGTTGAACAGAGTTGGTCCCAACACTGACCCCTAAAGTACAGCACTTGTTACCAGTTTCTGCTTGGGCAACTCTTGAGTGCAGCCATCCAGCCAGCTCTTTATCCACTGAGCAGTCCATCCATCAAATTTATGTCTCTCCAGTTTAGAGACAAGGATGTTGTCTGGGACAGATCATGGAAGGTGAGAGAAAATATCCAGATGGAATGACATTTCCTGCTTGCTCTATTTCTAATTCTGCCCTCTTTCTGCTTGATATAGGCTACTTGATTATATCTTGTATATATTTCACTTTAGTATATGTGAAATATAAGAAAACAGAACCACAGCCCAGACCCCCAGGAAGCAGTGACATTGAAATATACACTGTGAATCAACTTAAGATTGAGACTGGCATAAAATTGCAAGAAGACCACTGGCTGCTGAAGTCTTGTACTTGGCATGAGCGACAGCAGGTGATGCCATAAGAGTATTGTAATTAAGTATTATCTCAAGAAAATTCCTAATTCCTTCATTGAAAAAAACCATGCAAATCTGCAAATTTAGTGAAAAGGTATAAAAATTTCTGAACAAGTAGGTGATATCTTCAAATGAATATAGCTTCTAAGTCTATACTTTTATCGGATTTTCAGATAAAGAAAAGAAATGCTTCCGGTATTCTGATAGTGTACCCAACTGGATCTCTCCTCTACTTCATTTCCATTGTAGAAATGCCAGCACATTCTTATACTGAGGAAAACCTCAGTATTAAGAGCAATAAAAAGATATTTGAACAATGTTCAACACTTATGGCAACTTTGTGAAAGCTATTTCACCACAGGCTGGCTCTAAAATGAAGCACTGAGTGGACAACCAAGATCAGCATCATGATTATTTATATGCGTTGTACACTTTTTTAGATCTCCTTACCTGAACTGCTACAGCGAGCTGGTTCCACAAGTCTGCCAGTCTTATCGTAACAGGCAATAGCTCGCAGCCGTACACCCTTGCCACACTCCTTCGTGTCTTTGTAGGATTGTGTTCGAATCTGTGGCTCAGAGGTACCTCCTCCGATAATGCAGTCAGACCAATTTCCATGGGGCTGGGAGGTAAACACCTTGCAGGGGCACAGCTCTGTTTCAACTTGAGGATAAACTTCCGTATTCTGGCATTTGTCTCGCTTTCTGCTTCGTCCTGTTCCAACCACAGAAATTTGTTCAGTACTTAACATCTGCTACTTTTGATAACACCACATCATATTACTTATACTTGCATGAATTCAACACATCAGAACCAAGACAATCTGAATGTTAACATCCAGAAACATTTCTGAAGTATCTACTAGCTTCTGCTGGTGCTATGGTGTGTGAAGACAACGTATTTATCTTGAGGGGCAGCCAGAGAACTTGAAAATACTGTTTTGATGGGTAGCACGAAGAGAAAAACATAAAGTCTTACTCTAGGAATGGTCTGCCCAGATAATACTTTTTAATTTTATATAGCAATATTTTTCTTTGTTTATCTGATGAAAATAAATACACTGTTTTGTTTCTATTTGCTCACAATCAGTGGTTACCAGGACAGCTTCTAGAGAACTCTACATTAGCTACAACTTCTTTGAGGCTACATTACGAATTAGTTGAAGATGCCTTCTGCGCACAAACCGTGCTTTGAAGAAAGCACAAAAGATAATCCTCAGCAAATTATTAGGGCTGGATAGCATTTCAATGGTTATATTTGGGTTTAAATTTTCTTTTGTTCTATTCATTCAGCAGATTTTAAAAGAAGGCTCTTTCAGAAGCTTCAGGAAGCAGCAGCATTCAAATAAACCTGTGGTACAGCTCTCTGCAGCTGTACTTTCCATGCCTGTTCCTGCAAGACTTCTAGACGTGTGAAGAGGTCCCTGGTACAAGAAGAAATAATGTAAAGAAAAGAATTCATGCTCCCTGCATCCCCGTACCTACTCAAGGGAACAATTTCTGTGTACAGCCTCTAATGATAAAATCAAGGCTTTTCATGGCATGGGTTTGCCAACATGATATGAAACAATCTTTATGCTGGCTGAGCTCAGAAACATCTTTGCACTTGTCATCTGCATAGAAGGGGAAAATTCATCTTCACTAACAAACCACATCTGTATACCGTACTCAAAACGCTCACTAGGGATCTTGGATGCTCTAAAAATACTTCTGAAAAAAGTTTTTAATGTTTTCATCCCTAAAGAAAAGTTTTCTCTTTGGTACTCAGCACAGAAAAAGGATACTAAGAACAAAAGGTAAGTCATATAACCCCACAACCCTCTTTCTAAACTGGAACCAAAAGTCTTTTCACAATATAATAGAAGCACAAGCTGGCTGTCATCAATAACTGTTTCCATACAAACACATACTTCCAAAGGTAAAGGCAAGGATTCCAGACTTCTTCCACTACCTAAAGGGGCCTGCAAGAAAGCTAGAGAGGGACTTTTTACAAGAGCAGGCAGGGATAAGGAAGCAGAAGGTGTCCCTGCCCATGTCAGGAGAAATGGAACTAGATGATCCTTAAGGTCCCTTGCAATCCAAACTGTTCTAGAATTCTATGAAAACAACTGTCCTTTAAGACCCAGTTCTTTAAAAATTGTATTTTCAGAGTTCAGGGGAATGTAAAGTTCTAGCACAAAGGGATAATAAACACAAAGAAATAAAGTAGTGCTGGCATCTAAATATTTCTGTGTGTGTGTGTGTGTATGTGTGTATCTATACATATTTATATTTATACATATTTATATATAATCTTATGTATTATATTTATAATAAAATTTGATTAAGGTATAATAAGACATACAACTCCACATATTCAAGTAAAGTCTTTTTAAATGCTTTTAATAGACTGTGAGGTCTGCAGTGACATTTCCAGTATGTTATGTTAGATGAGCTGACAGAAGCCACAAACTCAGTGTATACCTACAGCTACACGTGTGTTCTGCATTGTATTGGTAAACATGGGAATCTGGGACTTGGCCATGTTTGCCATTATTGCATGAAGCACATCAGACACAGGTAAGGATGCTAATAATCTCACACCTATATGACACTTTTTTTCCAACTTTCTCTGCCACCTGTTTTGTAGGAATCTTCCCTCTAATGAAACTGGCATGAAAGCCCTAATTTGAGGGCAAAAGTGACATTCATCCCATACTCTTTACAAAGAAGTAGTTTTAGAACAAGTGATGCTGATATTTTTATCACCTTCACAGATAGCTTTAAAAATTACTATTAAAAATACTATCTCCAGAATTTTTGATGATCTTAATACTTCAATTAAATAGCATTTTCTTTTTGAAATTAAATTTCTAAACACTAACAAATATTATATGCATTAAATATTATCAGGTAGTACATACTATACATAAAAATCTATGAAACATTAAAAATCTACCTTACAGAAAATGCACTGTATCCACAATAAAGTGAATTAATTGACTGTATTAATTAACTGAAGACTTCCTTAAAAACTGTTTTCATTATAATGCCTTTCAATTTTGGTATGTTCTGTAACAAGTCTTTCACTTCTTAAGTAATGACTAATTTCATAAGTCTGTGATTACTTACAATGTAAAATGAATAATACTATTAAAAACTGAGTGGGAGGCAAGCAAATACTTAGCAAACAATTAGCAGATTCCTATTAAATGACACTGTTAATGAACTCTGCAATGTGACTGCACAGTATGTAGTTAATGGCTCGGTTTAAACCAAGACAAACTTTCAGAATGAAGCAAAAACATTCACGTGAGAACGAGCAGAGTATTGAACAAGAAGGTACAATTCTTGTACTCTCACAGAAAGGTAAAACACAAATGGATAAAGGACTTTCCTGACATTGTGAAATACTTCCCAAAATAGCACTTTCCTTAAATCTTTGGACTGAGTTCCTATGGATGAGATTTTTCAAGACTTCTGGCTAATTCCACTTTTCATGAAGTTTTATGCAACTGCAGGTCAGCACTAATCTCATTCACTTTCCCTTTTGAAATATGGTCAAACCAAAACCGGTATCTGATTTGGTCTTCCCTTGCTGTAATCTACAGTGTTGTGCTGTCCCCACCACAGCACAGCCTGGGACTCCTGCCGCATGTTGACCACTTGCTTTCAGAACTCCTTTGCTGAGCAGGGGCTGAGGCCATGAGCTGCTTCCCAGCAGTAGGAAGGGAACCCAATAAGGTCATATGGGAGAAACTGGTGGTGTTTGGTCACAGATGCTTTGCTGATGAGGAGACAAGCTATCAAAACCTATGAGAAACCATTTCTGGTCCACTTACTTGAATAGATATATGTCTGATATAGAGCATAGAAAGAAAGGAGATAGGTCAGACCTATACTGTTTTGTAACTTGCAAAGATGTTCATAAAGAAAATTCAGATTTAAAACTGCCTGGAAGTAAGTATTCACTTAATTCTTAGGTATTTTCTAAAAGAACAGTCACCTATTATTCTGATATGGATAAAGGATTTCTACTACTATAAACATACAGAGAAAAATTAGAATACGCTTTTTAGCAGAAACAATAGAAAAATGTATAATAATGATTTTTAAGTAAAAGAGGAGTCTTTATCCTTCAATGAGCCATACTAACAAATGGCAGCTTGAAGCCATTATATATGCATACTGTAATTGTAAGTTGCTAAAAATTTGGATCATTCCAGCAGTAGCAAACTGAATAACAAGACAGCCATGCGGTCAGGTACAAGTGAGTCTAGAAGAAAGGAGCAGTGATAGCCACCATAATTCTCTGCTATTCAGCTCGCAGGCATTATTGCAGAAGATACTCTCACAGCTATGTTAGTATTCTACACCATACTAGAAGTCTTTCAAATTTCACCTCTATAAATGAAGTAAACTGAAGCCAGCTACACCATAGCTCTCAAACACCACACAGAAATATGAAAAGATGCCAGTTTTCAGAATAACAATAACAGTAAATTTCTTGTAAACCTTCTGAAAACAGTATAATTAATTTTAATTTGATTTAGCTACACGTGTGGAGAAGACAACTCTGAACAAAACAAGCAGTTCCAAACTATTCATGTTATAGAGTTTTAAAGCTTTTCAGTTTAGTCAGCATTCAGATAACATAATAACAAACCACAACAGCAAGTACAGGAGACTGCTCCATGTAATGGTTTGAACTAGAGTTTTTAATGGATACATATAAAAGAACAAATAAAATTAGTTTAATGATACTGTTTTTTCTTTATTCGTGGTACTAATTTGCCCCCTTGAACTACTGGATACTGCTGAGCACAAATCTCCCAGTTTTAAACTCTGCCCAGATTTCAAGACTCTTAAACAGAAAATCACACTGATTTGTGCTTGTACAGTATGTACTTGTATACACACTTACTGCATGCTTCCCAGATTAAAAGGTCAGATAAACTTGCAGAATGAATAGTTATGTTTGGTTTATGCCTAAAAATGGCTTTCAACCGTTCAGTTTTTCTGCACTATTCTTGTACCAAAATGGATGTGAATAAAGCAGGCAATGATCAGTATCAGACCAAAAATCAGTTAAGGATGACCAGCACTCTGTCTGGGCCTTCCCAAAACCCCAACAACAGTCCATCAAAATCTGAGATGCATTATCCACAAGTATCACCATCAGATTAATATTATAAAAGATTATACCTGTTAGTGACCGCCTCCTACTTCTAGTTGATTCACAGTCAAATGAACATGCTGTAAATTTGGACCAGGGCGTAAATGTGCACTCATCTTTGCAGGGAATGAGGCACTCCTGTACAAGAGATGGCATAGCTCCAGCCCACCGCAAGCAGTCATCAACACTGGCGGAGTCGTTGTGCTCTGAGAGGCATGTAACAGCTGAGAAGTAAAGTACAGAAATCGTCATACTCTTATACATCCCGTGTCATACTTCATTCAGTCAGTACTTGTGTTCTATGTGAGATTCCCTCTCCTGAGTTAATAGGATAATGCTGATTTATTCTTTATTCATGCATCACTCAAATATGTGCTTGAAACTTCACAAAACCATGAAGACACATTCTTATTTGAGTCATGTGTTATCTAAAGGATGATATAAATTCAATCTTCTCAAGGAGGCAGTCATTTTAAGGATGGGGGCAATGGTTTCAACAATGATACATTGTGTGAACAAACAAGAAAGGATATAATACTGTGGCTATTTGCCAGAAAACATAGCTGGTCAAGACCAGGATTCCCAAGCTTTGATGTACACAACACTCATGCGACTAAAACTGCAATTTCCTAAATATTGTGCTATATCTCGCACTCTCTCACTCTCTGGCCATCTGAACCTTTGAATCTCTGGCATAAATAGAGATGTGCAAGAGGAAAGGCACAAGCATTCAGTCTGTGGCCATGATACCAAAGGACTGCAGCTACTGCACTTTACTAGAAATCTGTTTTTACAGTGTATGACAGCTTGCTACGAGGATGGATGAATGAGAACTACTGATTGGGTCCCTTAACAGAGGAAAAAAAAAAAAAAAAAAGAAAGAGAAAAAAACCCAAACACAAACAAACAAATAGAAAAAAAATAATAAAAGCAACCTGCTCTGCAGGTCTCAGCTGACGACAGTGTCACTCTGCTGAGCTCCATCCAACCTGAAATGCCACTGCACATAGGCAGAAGCAGAGCCGCTGTGCAGATACTGAGATTTGTCTTCATGCACAACACCACCAAGGCTGAAGCCCACATTCACATGAGATGCATTTCTCTAGTCTCCTGCCCAAAGCTTCCGGGTCTCTAAGACTGGGCCATGGAAATAGGAAACACAAGCCACAGGGTTGGGCTAGGGCTCTGGTCTCTGAATTTGGATGCAGACGCCTCTGGGGCCAAGCAAGAGTCAAACAAGTTTTGCATGGGCATAGTCCAGGACCAAAGATGCACCAATTTGCCACCAGTTTAATTTTAGCTCAATGCCCTTTGCCTTCAACACCCTTATCCTTTTTTGGACTGTAATGATCCAAAAGGGCGGATAATGGCACTGGATAGCCATGACGGAGAACAAAGTTATTAATGTGTAAATCTGAGTCACAGGAAGCCTGTAATAAAACTTGCTAAAGTTTCAGTGAATTAATAAGTAATTATAATAAACAAAAATAGTCTGCACATCATGGAGTCTTTCATTTCATTAATAATAATTAATTCTCACAAAATCTCTAAGATCATAGGCTATTTATATCCTACTTTGTAGGTTAACCAAAGGAAAGATCATGACTTAAGTAATAAGGTCAGGGACAGAGGTAGGAACTGAATTTGGCCCCAAGAGTTTAGTCATCTCATGCACTTTGATTTCAGGCAAGTCCACATATCATTTCATAATGCAGCAGAAGATGAAATTATTTAATCCAGATTTTATTATTTAACAAACTGTGATATTATTTTATGGAGATTCCTAAATATTCCAGGTTTTTGAGACAGCATATGTTTTTCTTTGTTGCCAGTACTTAATGCAACTAGGAGCGCATGAAGAAAAAGGAAAATGAGAACTCTGTTTTCTTACAGTTAAAGGATTCACTGGGATGTAACTTAGCAATGAGTACATCTGATTTTTGTTTTTTAACTACAGAACTGTATGGGAGCAAGGGATGAGTTGGCAAACATTTGGAAATAAAAAAAATTAAAAAAAAGGAATTAGATTTCTAAGAAAAAAAATTAGCTTTTTGAACAGCATGCAAAAGGTAAGCAATTGTTAAAAGTCTCTTTTAGACTCAAATGACAATAAATCAGCATACTAATAACTACCTCTAAACTGCTGATCCTCGCCTTTGAGTTTCCATGCTTGTGACCCTTTCTAGCTCTCAACTCCGGCAGTCAGAAACTTGGACACATTCCGCTTCTCAGTTACAAGAGTGTAAGGACAGAGGTCACCATTCTGTATGGGAAAGCAGGGTAATTGCCCTCTCCAGGAAGGTTAAACAAGTAATAGAATCTGATGCCCAAGGTCTGTGTAGCCTCATTACCTTCAGCAAGGACACCAAAGATCTGGCAACACAAATATGTCCATGTGAAGTATGGCCAAGTATATGCAAACCATCCTCTCAGCATCGTGATAACCACTGGCGTCCGCAGGGAAATGAACAGTATCCTACACCAACCAGCCCCATGAGGCAATTTTTGCAACTGCATAATAAACCATCACATTGCAACATTTACTACTGTCTGACAGAAGACCACAATTCATTCCTGACATTTATTAATGGCAACACAAGCGATGGAACTTCTAAATATCAATGTTAAACTAGACACTCCATGCTGTAATGAGTTATTACCTAATAGCCTAATCTTCTGCACAAATGTGCTTAATTTTAAGCATACAAATAGGTCACTGAGATTGTTGAGCCTATTTTGATGCTAAAAGTGATGGATATATAAGGACATATAAGATCAGGGCAAATATTTGACAGAGATCATGGAGCTTAAAGGAACTGGTGTAGAGGAAATTTAAAATTACAAATAATATAGTGTATTATACATGTACAAGCAAGGAGATGTGATGGAGTTGAAAAGAAGAAAATACAATGGATAGTCTAGTAAGAGACCTAAGACTTCAAGCAGGAGAGAAGGATGATCTCCTGGGAGGTGATTAGGGACAGGAACATGGTTGAAAATAGAGAATTGCTTCTTTTTGTAAGTGCTGATCCTGGTAACTCAACCCAGTCACTTCTGAGAGAGCAACAAAACCCCCACACCAGCAAGGAGAGAAAGCACTGGCCAAAGAGCAAGGAATCCAAGAAGCATTTTTTGATACCCAAGACACTACCTAGAAATCAAACATTTCACTTTTCTAGACTTCTGCACTTATCACTGCCAGCAGTGTTATTACTAAGCTGGTAGGCCCAGATGAGCACCTTCTTGGAGACCCAACCAAGCAGCTGCATCACTGCTTTTAGAGCAGGCACCTCTTGTTTCACACACATTAATAAAATGCCAGCTATGAACATCTGGTACCCTTACATACCAAAAACTCAGGCTGCCTTGGATTTGCCTAAGCAGTACAGTGCATTTCAGTCATTCTAGGAGGCAATTAATTTCTACTCAAGAGACTGCTAACATCTTCAAAGACAATGCCAATTCATGATGTCTTCAGTTTGAGCTGAATTACCTTTAAAAGCTTGAGCTTAATGGGCCTGATATTTACAGCTTGTCAGTCATAAAAATGGCAGGATTTCTGGTACATGCTTACAATGATGCTTCAGATGAGTAGCATAAACTGCTAAAATAAATTAAATAATAAAGCAATAAAACAAATGCCCCATTAGGGCATCTTAATGGATTAAAAAGGGCCGGACAGGAATCAGCAGAGCTGACAGACCAACTCCAGTGATTCATTCAGGAACTCATCACCTCATTTCTGCCTGCTGTGAACTTATTTCTGAGTTAAGTTAGCTTTAACGCTTACAAGAAAAACATTTTCAAATACAGGCACTTCTGGAAATAGAATGCGACAAATCTGTTTTCAGTAGACCTTCAGGAAAGTTAGTAAAATTATTCATCCTCCGTGGTTTCAAACCTGATTGGGTTGGCTCATGTGTGGTTTATGCTGCATAAAAAATATTTCCCCATAATCCTCAGTTCTGTCACAGTGGTTTTTAATAAACTCATACCGCAAAGCCATTTCTGCTATGTCAACATCTCCTCTTTTTTTTTAAAAGCGGGTACCACTGGAGAGCAAATGCAGCCCATTTTGCAGCCCTATGCACTGAGAAAAAAAAAAATCACATAGTAACAATAAATCCCTCCTAGACATAATGTGTGACTTCTACTATCTCTGTGGCATTTAGAATGGCCACAAATATACAAATAGAAACAGCTAATAACAGGACACTACCAGATAAAGGGATTCAAATTATAATATTGATTCCCATAAAGAGGGGAAATGCAGGATTTCCTTTTGAACTCCTGCTATTCTTTCTTATTACCACCAGTCAATGCCACCAAACTGGAAATAATCACTTCAGGCCAAGCTGCGGGATGACAATATAATCCAATTCTGTTGAATTGCAGAAAACAATGGCTGGCACCCAAAAAAAAAGTACATCTTCTCTCATAACAACAGAAATAATATCATGAATTAAACTGAAAAGTAATTAGGTTTAAAATGCTAAAAGATAATAACTTTTTTTTTTTTTTTTTTTTTCCCAGGAAAGAGCTGGAATTGTTTAACACAGTGTGGATACACTCATTAGGGTGTCAAGAAAAGTTAACGATTAGTATGAGCAATGAAAATAGCTGCAGACACAACCTCTTTGCTTCAAGACATAAGTCAAGTGTTAAATGCACAGCCTGGGGAGGAAAATTCCCTTTCTGCAGTTATGGAGTCCTGTTGGGACATTGAACAAGGACTGCTAACAGGATATTCAGTCTAACAGGATGACAGTCTGTGCCTTCTGGTTTTGACACCCACAAGAGTATGTTTGTATGCCACCACGTTAGCATATGACACGCAGAAGCATATGGAAGCTATATTATTTAACTACATTTATCTTAAATTAAAAGCAAACAGTAGACACTTCTATAAACTTTTATATGAGGAAATCAAATGTTTGCATGCTGCCAAATTGCAGAGGCACTGAATGCATCCTTAGATGATGCCACATCACCAACAAATAAGTATGTCAGCATCAAACCAGGGTAACTCAAGTGCTCTCAGGAGACACATGCCTGACTTAAGAGTACTACAGATGGTCCTAACAAAAGGAGTGTATTGAGAAAGAAATACTATAGGCATAGAATTGCATCCAATAAGGAAAGATAACATAAATATAGCTCCTTTTAAGTAAAAATCCAGCTACAGACAGTCTTGGTAATTATATCCATTTACCAAAGTTATAATCAATTCTCCTTCAAAAATTCATTTCAACAGTTTGCAAAGGGTAAAAAAGCTGAAGAGTGAAAATATCAACTACAAACCAATAAAATTATACTGTCCACGGCACTTCAATTCAGGAAACCTAAATTAGTGGTTTCTAAACTCTGAAATTAAATGTCATTAGAACATCTGAAAACAATGAGTGATAATTCCACAAAGGTACACTCAGGCCAAACACTAAAACTAAACCTATGCAGCACTGTAAATCAAATAATTGGACTTAGTACAGGAATAACAGGATGACCTATGAGGTTAGACAAGAGGTCTAATGCCCAAGAGGTGTAGATGTGATGATATAATAACCTTCTCTGGCTTCAAACTCTAAAAATGTGTGAAAAATCAAAGCCAGCATGAAAGGCAAAAGAATCCTTTGAATGTAGCTGTTTGTTCAGAAAAATTCTCATTTTGTGTTGCTTAATTATTTTCATTACCCCACAATGTAACAAGACAACATATCACTACTTATATATATATGACTAATGATAAGTGAAAAAGGAGCTCAGATATAATATGTTAGGAAAAAAAAGAAGAAAATAACTTTAAGGATTCAGACTTGCTGACTATAAGTGCAGTTCTGGCTCATGATGACCTCATTTATTTTCTGTATTGATGCTTCTTTATACTTAGAATCATAGAATCGTTTGGGTTGGAAGGGACCTTAAGGATCATCTGGTTTCAAACCCCCTGCCATGGGCACCATCCATTAGAGCACGTGCAACATTTATGTTACTCTCAGTACATTAACATATCCCCTAGCTACAGGCAACCAGAAGCAGACATAAGATGCAAGATAAGGCTCTACTGACCCTCAGGTTTAAGTCTAGGGTCCAGCTTCTATAAGGACATAAATACACATTTCATTTTATGACTGTGACGGCCCCTTTGGATGTAGCAGCACTCCCTGCAATTAAGTGTTTCCAAAGACTGGAGTAACAGAAGCAAAACATAAAAATTAAAATTAAAAGATAACCATTAAAATTAAATCTGAGGAAAAGAACAAATGATGCCAGGAAGGACACTGCAGACACAAATCTAGGAAAAATACCAGAGTAAGAGCTGGAACAACTAGTTATGCAGCAGGGACACTGGCTCTAAGATCAGTTTCCCATTTTATAATTATTAATTGTATTGACAGTAGTGCTGAAGGGCTAACAATGCCATGGAGCAAACACAGTACTGAATAAACACAGCCCCCGCCAATGTGCTCTATAAACAAACAATAGCAACCTAAGATGATGTTGGGAAGCAATAAAGATGGTAAATACCAACTGAAAAGATAAAGGAAAGCAACTGAAATGATTTGCATGAAAAGAGGTCAGAGAAGAATTAGGTAGAAAAGTTTAGTACAGAGCAGTAGCATGGAGAAAAGACTGTAATGAAGGAAAGGGGAGAAGTTTGGGATAAAATTAGAATGAAAATTAAAAAAAATGTATGCAAAACTGTGACGATCCTTCTCAAGTTAAAGGTCCATGGTTTAGCTGCTGTTTGGGTTGGTTCCTCTCTGCAGCCATCCCACAATAAGGTATGCACATGGGGAAAAGATACGTTAACCTAAGTACAAGAGGCTCAGAAAAAGAGGAGTCTTAGCTGCAGCTTTCTGGGGCCAGCATGGTGGGAGGCAACCTCCAGCACAGAAAAAGCCATGCCTCTGCTAGGGTAGCCATTTTCATGTGTCTGACCCAACCACAGAACTCCCCCACAACTCCATGCCAATGGCATACACCAAAAGAAGCAAAGCAGTCTGTACAGAAGGTCTGCATACCAAAAGTACACATCCCTCCCACACTGTTCACTCTCCACAGCTCATGACTCTCAGCCAACATGAGCAAGCAACAGAAGCAAGCAGTTGAAAGGGATTACATTCCAGGGCAATAAAATAAGTGCAGGCTGACCTCTGTCATATAATGCCTTAAATTGGGTTCACCTCTGTTCCACTTTAAAGTAACCTCTTAGGAGTACAATTTTTGATACTTATGGATGAGTTTATGTATTATTTGGTTTGGAATATATGACTAGAATCACTGTAAGAACTGAGCTGTACGTCATAGAATCATAGAGTCGTTAGGGTTGGAAAGGACCTTAAGATCATCTAGTTCCAACCCCCCTGCCATAAGCAGGGACACACCTCACTAAACCATGTCACCCAAGGCTTTGTCCCAACCTGGCCTTGAACACAGCCAGGGATGGAGCATTCACAACTTCCTTGGGCAACCCATTCCAGTGCCTCACCACC
>JBCJKH010081449.1:0-13768 GCA_039877255.1 Loriculus beryllinus
GTCCCTGCCCATGGCAGGGGGGTTGGAACTTGATGATCTTAAGGTCCTTTCCAACCCTAACTATTCTATGATTCTATTTAAGAAAATGGATTTAGTCTTTCCCTGCTCACATTTACGTAAGATGTCATAAGTTTTTACATTTCTAATATGCGTAATGAACAAAAGCAGCCTTATTTACAAGTAATCATATAATCACTTGTGACCTTTAGGCACTATCTAGATGCTGTGGTTTCTCACTGTAGAATTTCTGTAACTGCAGAGCATCTTTTCCTCTCAGCAATGCATGCAGTGCTGACTGTTGCAAAATGCAGTATCATTCTTACTTAAAAGGATCCTTTTTTCTTTTTCACGTCACTTAAAGATGTTTGTACCAGGAAATGATTACTCAAAAGTCATTGTAGATACTGCCAGGGATATAAGAGAGAAAAGGCAATAGTCAGTGATTCTGTATTTCCTGTGGTTCTTATCAAATGCCAGAAAACTATGGGCTCAATTATGTCTTTAAGTCTGTTCAGATAAAAGGGTGATTTATATCTTAACCATGGCTTTTATGTTTCTGTGTGCTCATATGTGATTTAGATTTTAGGAAATCATGCATTGTAAATTTATGTGTGTTTAAATAACTGGCAGTGGATTAAATCAAGATTTTTGTCCCCTAAATGAACTGTAAGTCTAGTTGTAGAAGATCATTTTCATACAGTTGTTGATCATAATTTGCCTTGTTATAGAGCCAAAAGACTGTTAACAAAGCAGACTTGCTAGGTCCAAAGTCAGTAATAAAATGGCCCTTGAAACCAAGTAGCATTTTTCTGGCTCCACACATTCCTGATTATTAAAGAGAAAAATATCTCATGCAGGTTATCGATTTATGAATTAGTGACTTGCAGTTTGTTTCACTGTTCCATTTTTGTCAGGTCACTGTTTCATGACTCTTTATTTCAATTCCATTTGTTAGACAACGTATCTCATACATCTGTGATGGTTGAGGCTGACCGGAATGAGACATTTCTTCCATTCAGTATTCCTTTGTCATTTCGTTCCCCATCTCCTCTCGTCTCTCTCCAAGCTGTCAAAGAAAGGTAAAACTTGCAGCAGGTTCACCCGTCCATTACATCTTTCCCTTTTCTGTCCTCTGAATTTGTAGCATTGTCTGGTTTAGCTCATGCTATGCTCTGCAAAAAATGTAACATCTAAACTGAAATGCTAGAGGTGCAGTCAAGTGTAGAGCTTCTCAAATGAAGTTAGAAAGAACTGCTGTTAACTTCAGTGGAGCCAAGATTTCAACCTCTGCTTTGAAATGGCTAAGGATGCTTAAATGGCTGAGAATGCTGAACATTGCCTTGTGAACTGTGGTTGTGGTTTATCTTTAAAGCAAACTTACTGAATATTGGTTTGGGATTTTGCTTTTCTGATACTTAGATTTCTTATGAATGTGTGAAGGCTTCTGATGTTGTTTAGGGACAAACATTAAAATATTCAAAGCATGCTGGACAGTGCTAAAACACAGCTGCAAAGTATACCATATGGTATGCCCTCTCCCCCTATGCACCTTTCAGTGAATCTAAGCAATTTCCCAAGTGTTTATGGAATAATGGGAACTTATGCACAGCGCAGGTAAATATGGTAATGTCTGTTCTATGCAGAAATCAAATTGCTGTTCTAAAACCTGCTTTAAATAACAGGGACACACACACACGTAAAGGAGATGGTGTTAAAAACATAAAAAATTGAAAAAAAAAAAGTTAGTTTCTGACATAAAATGTGGCTGGCCCATAATGATGGTTTGGGAAGTTGCTTAGCCCTCCCTTAATAACTGAGATATGTGAATTATGTCCTGCAACAGAAGACTGTAGCTGCTATCAATCATATAAGTGTTGCAGAATAACCTTGTTTTGAATGTTTTGAATTCTTTTTAAACTGTACGCAAATTTTAGGACTTTATCAGTAATAAGTGTTTCTGTTAATAATAACTAAATATTCAAGTATTTACTGTATTCAATTTATAATTAAATACATTACTATCACACTTAAAATTGATTTTTAAGCTTACCTTTAATCCTTCTATACATAAAAGTTCAACTGTTTTGTGCTCTCTTCTGTAGCAGCCTTCATCTTTTGCTATACTTCAGTGTAGTAAAAGATGTCATATGCTCTGGCAAGCAAGTAAACGGTTGCTTTTTTCTTTTTTCTTGATGCTCTTTACTGAGTTCTTGGCCAGAAAGCAAGAAGCTGATTTTTTTATGATCAACTGTGGATGATATAGTTCCTTTCATGGCAGGGGTAGAAATAATTGGGTTTTGTATGTTCACTGGGCTTCCTCTTGGATAAAATATCTGAAGGGTTATGGACTGCTGACGTGACAAGGACATTTATAGTGAGCTTTGTAATCTGAAGAACTAATTTGGAGTACTGTAAAACTGTTTCTTACCCCCAAGAGGGACATAATTTCCTAATGATGCTTTCTGTTTATAAGCTTTAAAATGCAGTGTGGCTGACCTGCATTTATTTGCATTCAAATACATATCCTGATATAAGCACGACTTAATATGTGATCCTGTCTCTCCAGCAGCAAAAAAAACCCCAAGTCTTCAATAATTCAGGTTTTTATTCTGTGATGAAAGTATGGACCATGACTGAAGTAAGAATTTTGAGCAGGTTATTAGCGCGTTTTGTTCTTGTTGGTCATTGGTGCTCTCAACCTTTTCTCAAGAATTCTTCAGATTATAAAGTTTTCTGAAGTCATGGTTTGAATGGAAGGAAAGTGATTTGTTCATATTTGTATTTCTCATTTTAAATGTTTGAACTTTTGACTCCTAGTGTTTCCAGCTTTGTACGCAAAACTACTGAAAAGATTGGCACACTTCATATAAGCCCTGATGCTAGAGGAAGGCAAGAAGCAAAGGATGACGAGCAGCTGCAGGAATTGAATGTTGATCTGGAAGCACCTCCACAGGAAAAGAAAGAGTGAGTGCAGAAGTTACCTTTTCTTAGCAATTGCATTTGCTGAATGTTCTGAGGATAGCAGAAAAAGCACTGTTTCAGGTAGAAGAAGGAGTTGCCTTCATTACTATGGTGGGTTTCACTGGTTCTGACTCCTTTCCTAGAAGCGAGTTAAGCAATGAACACTTCTGAGTGGCGGGGCACACAGTCTCCACAGTGCTGTAATGACTAAAAAGCATGAACATAGTGTATTCAGCAGTTCTTATATAGTGTATCTGTGATGCTAGTTATAGTTACAGGCATGAGTCCAGCAGTTCATTTTCTTTCTGTTCCAAGTGGGGGGGGTAAACACTTAGCTCTCTGAAAACATCTTTCTATTTTGTTTTTGTTTGTGTGGCTTATGTCTGTTGGTTGGGTTTTGTTTTGTGTGAGTTGAGTTGTTGGTTGGGGTTTGTTTGCTTTTAATAATGGTAGCTTTAAAATGCTGAACTTCTTTAATGGTTGTCTAATTCATACAAAGCTAAGTTATTTTGTATTCCAATGCTCTGCTAATTTCCCATTTTGGACTAACTTTGATATAGTGGCATGATACTGATTTTTTATTCACTACCTGCAGAAATCTACTGTAGAAGGCTGCAAAAATAGTATTATAGGTTTGCTCTTCATGCCTATTCATAATTTCTGTTGAGTTGTTCCTTCTTTAGAAATCAAAGTTGGCTTGTTTTTTTTTTCTTTTTAATGAAGGAATTAATGTTGTTTCCTCACAAGCTTAAGGAAACTTGTGAGGAAATTCCTCATTTAAATTATTGAAGATAATCATAGAATGGTTTGGGTTGGAAGGGACCTTACAGATCATCTAGTTCCAACTACCGCTGCCCCTCCCCGGGCATGGCAGGATTGAAACTAGACCAAGTTGCTCAAAGTGCCATTCAACATGGCCTTGAACACTGCTAGGGATGGGGCAACCGCAGCTTCTCTGGGCAACCTGTGCCAGTGTCTCACCATGTTATACTAAAGAATTTCTTCATAATGTCTAATCTAAATCTATGTTCTAATACTTCAGATAAGACTGAAATTAATGTGTTTTTTCTAGGTTAGAACAACAGAGTTGCCAACTTCCAGAGGAGGATCATCTAAGAGATCTCAAGGCTGCAACAGCAGAAGCTATGTAAGCAGGGAGACCTTTTAGTATATAGATACTGGGCTTTGTTAGAAAAATGATTTTTTTTTTCTTAATTCATTACGTACATGTAACTGTAATGCTCTTAATGTCTATTAACATGATCTGAAATGATCTCATTTGTTTAGTTGTTTGTTTCCTCTGTTTAAACCTGAGCAAAACCCACTAAAGGCTTATTTAGGCACTCCAATGTTACCTTTTTGTCCTAACTGCAAGCATAGTTTAAAAAAACCCAGAGCCAAACCCATGTAACAAACAAAAATCCATTCTGAAAGAAACCTTGGGGAACTTGGAATGTACTAAGATCAAATGTAGACAGCTTGAGTAGTTTAAATTCTGTTTGATGCACTCAAACCCACAAAAACCCAACTAAGTCAAGTTTAGGAGTATACTTTGAGTTACACAAAATACACATAATACTTCACCTGTGACATCTTATAACTGTTAAGCAAATTAGCAAACTTCTTCTTTATGCTTCAGAGCCAAACTCCAGGATCCCCTGGTTCTGTTAGAACCACAGTGTATGAGAAGGGTTTTACAGGAATGGCTTGTCTGTTTAGAAGAGAAGTTTGGCAGCAAAGAGCATTCTGCATCCGCTATCAAGAACCACAAGACTGTGTGTCCTGAAGAGCAGAGTGCAGTTCTGCAAGAAAACCTACAACTAGGTCCAACTGATGGAGACCCAAAAGACAAAGAATGGAGTAGTATCTTGGAAAACTACACTGAAAAGGAAAATACTGAAGAAACTTGTGTAAGCAAGGCTGTGTGTGAAAATAGTACTGATTTTAAGGGACCTTTGGACTGCGGCTTTCAAGTGTCTCCTCCATTTGTCATAGAACCGGATGTTCAGAAAGATCTTGTTGAGTTGACAACACTGTGCTTTGAGATGTCTGTGTTTTCTTGTGGAAGTGGTGATGTTAAGGAAAGTTCTGATGAGAGTCTGCCACTAGCAGCTTCATGGACCTTGGCTTGTAGATTTATGCGAAGCTACTTCTTTCTTTTGGATTTAAAAAGACTAAAGCAATGTATTATAACCATACATGCAAACAGCCCTAATGTATGGGAAACATACATCGCAGGCTTGAAAGGTAACTAATGTCAATTTTATTACTGGTAAACTGAAAGTAAGACTGCTTAGGAGAAAAAAATCAAGAAGCTTGAAGACACTCCCTTTTGTGTCTGCAAATTTTCCGTCTGCAGGTGTAGTGTGGGAGGGGGAGGATGGTTGGTGTGTGAAAGGTTTTGTTCCAGTTTTGCTTTATTCAGTTGGCTGGTTTTTCCCCTCAAAGGTTAACTTATGAAGAATTGCAGTTCCTCTCCAACATTTTTGCAATTTGAACCGTGTAATTTGCATGGAGCTTATTGATTGAATGCTGTAGTGATTACAGACCAGACCTATTTAAAAACAAATGTGCTTCAAAGAGTAAAGCGTCTAAATTAGAATCAGGTGTTTGTGTAAACAAGGAGGAAGCGGGGGGGGAAGGCTTTGGTATTTGCACTGGAAACAGAAAATTCTTTAGCTTCTAGAGAAATGTGGTTAAACAAAACTGAATGGAGTAGATGGTTCTGTGCAAATGAATGCCTTATGATCACTTCAGACTTCCTTTGTCCACAGAAATGATTTCTGATCTTTTTGATGCCTCTTTAGCTTTATTGAATCAAAGCTTCCTCATTATGTTGGAAAACAGAACTTTGTTGTCTACATTCAGCTTCTGCTTTATGCATTTTTTACAAAAGTGAATTGAAGTCTTAACATTGATTTGGTGCAAACAGTAGTCAAACAACAGAATCTTGTTTTGAGGGTTGGCATCTGTTATTTGGCTTTCTGGGAATCTGTTCACTATTTGGATTTGAACAACCTTAGAAGCGAAAGTAATACGTGTGTTCCTAGTTTGTCCCCATTTTGACTGTCCTTGTATTAATCCTGTAGATTAATACCTGCATTTTGTCAGGATGGAGGTTCATGCTGAATTCTACATTCTGTGAAGTCAGTGTCCAAGCTGAAGTTTTTATTTATAGAGGCAAATTCTAAAATACAAAAACTGCTGCAGATCTACATTATATTCAGCAAGCCATAAGTCCTGCAGTGGGCTGGGTTTTTTGGTTTTGTTTTTTTTCTCACACGAGAGAAAAATTAACGTCTTGGAGGTCTAAAGAAAAGGAAAATATATCTAGGGTATTATTCCATGCCTTAATTGTATCATTTTGTAACTGCAGTTTGCTGTAAGCACAGATGAGTGATGTTGATTTCTATGAAATGAACATGTAGAATCTGTTCACGTGTTACCTAGAGAGTTCTGTGAAAGTAGCGGTAACTCTTGTCCTTACGCTTAGCAACAGCTCTGTGTGTGTGTGTGTGTGTGTGTGTGTGTGTGTGAATTAAAAAAACACCAACTTGCCCTGACCATGTAGCTTGTGTGCTGATTTATTTCAGAACTAACTTGTCATAGCCCAGTGGCTTCAGCAATGGAAAGTGAAGATATGTTGAAAATACTGAAACAGCTGCATGACCTGGGGCCTTGGGATGATAGCCCGTTCTTACTGGTACATGCTCAAAGGTTTGTAGCTAAGTGGGTTTTGTTTGGTTAGTTTTCTTTGGTTCACTGAATGTTTCATGAAGCTCTCTGGGAGTCTTTTAAAGAGATCAACTTTCAGTGCTATCTTGAACTTGCAAGAGATCTTGGAAAAGTATAATTTGCTGTTTGTCCTCTCTCTTTAGGCTTTATGAAAAATTTGGGGAAACAGCTCTTCGGCCCTTGATCAAATTCCACCCCTCCCTCTTGCCCTCTGATATCAAACAGCTTTGCAGGAATGATCCAGCTCACTTTTTAGCATATTTAGATAGTCTGGTGAAATCAAAGCCAGAAGATAAGAGGTAAATGGAATACAGAATCTTTTAATCTGTCTGCTGTCTTAATTATGTAGCTCTGTGGGGTTTGTTTGGTTTTGGCTTTTGGAGGCTTTTTTTATTCTTTCTGTATCTATCTTGATGTTTTTCAGCAATAGATTCCAATTCCAGTTTTAGTTGGTCTCAATGTTGGTTGTTTTTTTGTTGGGTTTTTTTTTTTCTTAGATACTAGTTTTAAAAGGGTTTTTCTAAATAATGCTTGCAATGGAGCTGACTATTTTTGATCTAAGCATCCTTAAAACAACCCTCTAAGTGAACCCAGCCTGCAAACTGAATGGCTTTTTGTGGTCCTTTCCATGTCTAAAAATATAAATCATTCCAAGCTTTCCATATTTCATATTATCTCTTTTATTTCTTCCTTTTTTTTCCTTTGTCCACACACAGTCTCTGCTCCTCCACGTCTGGTATGTTTAAAACTGGCAGTTTTTCCCTGTGTTATGTTTTCTAGGTCATCTCTCCTTAGATCTCTTCTGCAGCCTGAATCTGTACGACTGGATTGGTTGTGCTTGGCCGTTTCTCATGATGCACCACAAAGAGCAAATACTGTGGATGCAGAAGGAAATCCCAGGTAAAGCAGGGGTCACCAAAAGTCCTGAGTGCAGCAGAAAGTTTTAATTGGTCTGTAGAATTTTGGCTTAAATTTTGTATGATAATTTGGATGTCACTGAATCCTTAGAGCATTTTGTGTGTTACAGAGTTCTGCACAAGCAATGAGATGATTAAATAACCTTATCTGTAACACTTCTCAGAGTGACTGCTCTGCTGAGACTATACCCAATGTTTAATTCACTTTTCCTTCTTTCTTTTCATACACCTGCCTTTCTTCTAGAGAGAATATCATGTTCTGAAGAAAATTATTAGTGCTTTAAAACTGAATTTCTCATCTTCTAGGCCACGATCACATTTGTTTACATGGGGCTACAGCCAGCTCATTCTGCTTTTGATTAAACTCCCAGCTAACTTTGTTACAAAAGAGAAGATGACTGACATCTGTAAATCACATGGGTAAGAAAAAGCTAGTAGTTCTTGATTAGCTAGTGTTCTGACCCCAAAAAGATACAAATGAAAATGACCCATCTGCTTCTTACTTGGACAAGTTTTATTTAAAAACCTATCCTGTTTTGAGAATTAATATTGAGTGTTCTATTTAAGTACCAAATACCCTTTTTGGTTAAGGGGTATTCCTGTGTCCCCAGTTTGCAGTGATTTCTTGCATTCAAGAAATTCCATTGCTTCTGTCTTCACTGATATTTAAATGAGGATTTAATTTATTGTTGACTGTAGTTTAAACTGAGTGTTTGATTCCTGGAAATCTTCACTCTCTTATTCAAGATTTTGGACTGGATATCTTTTTCTCTGCCTGGAGCTGGATAGAAGAATAGAAGCCTTTACTAGTATTGCTCATTTGGATGATTTGAGCCTGTTGAATGGAGAAGATGGTTAGTGAGTTTTGTAATCATATGTGCAACATATAGGAACTGCCCTTATTATGTTCTGATTTGTCCAAAGTTGAATTGAATTTTTATTTTTTTGAAGTGTTTTGGTAGTACTAAGTGTGTGGTGCAGCAGATTTGAAACACATTAATGTGTGTAACAGTCACATCTTCACAATGTGCTTTGTGAAATTAGTCGTGCTAGAAAATACTTAGAAGTTCAAGAATGTAGGATTGTTTATTAGCTGAGAGTAAAAGCTAGACTTGGAGTGGTAGATAGAGGAATAACTAGTCCCCCTGAACACTGTGAATACTCTGCTACACATGCGCACACACAAACAGTTACAAGTAAAGCATTTTGGAACTTTTGGAACTTTAAAGGAAATTCCCAGTAGCCCTAAGATGGACATAAAAACCAGTTCTTTGTCTCTTGACTTAATCCAAAGCCTTAAATACTGAAGTATTATGAAACTTTGTGTGTAGTTTTCTACTGAATCTTTATACCAAGTCAGTCAAGGCAGTACACTTCTATACACAATTTGCTTGTTGGTAACACTTGTTAAACTTTCACAGAGAAAACCAGAATAGCTAGCTTCCCTTTTTAAGTACAGATTCATTTAAAAGAGTAGACTCAGAATAATCATTATTTTACAAATAATGTAACATTCATTTTACATTTAGGTTCCATTCCAGAGACCATAGAAGAATGGAAGTTTCTTCTGCAGCTAGCACAAAATCACAGCACAGCTTTCCACCACCATGGCCCACAGAATGGGAATGCTGTTGGCAGCAGTAGCCCAAGCTGCCCAGACTGCATCACTGTGGAAAATGTAGCACTCTTGCTGGCAAAAGCCATTGGCCCAAACCGTGCCTTGCCTCTCCTGCAGGAATGTGGCCTGACACTAGAAGTGTCTGAGAGATTTACTGGTGTTTGTGAGATACTGAGAATTGCTGAGAAAAGGCAAAGGTAAGATGACACATTATTCATTTTGGATCTTTAAACTCTTTTCAGTTAACAAAAAGATAAAATACTTAACATTTTTATCTCAGATTTTAAACTTGGCTGAAAGCTTTTCTGTTATTTAAGAGCTATGTAGTGTGCAATATAGGCACTTGAAAATGGAAAAGAGGAAACAGGAAATTATACATTAAAGATGTGAAGGAGATTCTGTGAAGGAGATAGCCGTCTTGCTGAGTCTTGCACAGACCCTGATCTTGTCTATCCTTTCCAGAGAAGGCATGCATGGTGATATCATGATATTACTTCTGAAATACAATCAGTTGTCACAGCTTAACACCAGCTGGCAACTAAGTACCATGCAGCTGCTCATTGACTCCCTACATTCGCAGTGGATGGGGAGAAGGGCTGGAAAAAAGTTAAAAACCTGTGGGTTGAGATAAGAAGAGTTAGAAATAAAATTAAACATAATACTAATACTACTAGTAACAGTAATAATGAAAAGGGAAGTAACAGAGAGTGAAAACAAAAAAACCCCAACAAACAGTGTTGCACAATACAATTTCTTACCACCCGATTGATGCCAGACCCGTCTCTGAGCAGTGATCAGTCCCTTCCTGCACAATCCCATCCTGTTTATATACTGGGCATGATACGCTGCAGTGTGGAATACCCCTTTGAGTAGTTGTGGGTCAGGTGTCCTGTCTCTGCTCCTTCTTGGCTTCTTGTGTCCCTTCCCACTGGCAGAGCATAGGAAACTGAATAAAGTCCTTGACTTGTTGCTAAGAAGTGCTTACATTTAAAACATGAGTGTGTTATCAGCTTTATTCTCTCACTAAATCCAAAGTACAGCTCTGTACCAGCAGCTAGGAAGAAAATTAACTGTCCCAGACAAAACTAGGACACATGTTTTTGACAAACTTTGCTTTAAAATGCAAACAAAACCTGATTTTTCTTTCTGTTGTTTTTTATTGTTTGACTTCTTCTTTGGTTTTTTTTTCCCCCTTTGTTTTAATTGCAGAGCACTGATTCAGTCCATGTTGGAAAGGTGTGACCGGTTTTTGTGGTCTCAGCAAGCATAGGAAACAGCATGGAAAACTCTGGGAACATTTTTTTACTGTAATGATTGTATATTAAAATGCCTCTTAAAGTTAACAGGCCCTTAAAGAAAGAAACTCCTGTCTAAAAGTTCAGTTGTCCTGAGCTACTCTCCATCTGGCAAGTATCTGACCAGCAACTGCTGAGAGTTCTTCGCTGTGTGTTTGGAGATGAGTTTTGAACTGTAGAACTTAAAACAATCCCATATTTGCCTTGAAATTAAGCTCACAGGTTTCTGAGATGGAAATTCCTGAATTTATTTTCTGAGTTTGTATGAATGAAGTGTTAATGATATGAGCCCTGAAGTATTAAATTATGGTATATAAATCTTTTTGTTTCCAAACATGAGAAACCATTCCTCAGAAATATCTAAGCCAGTATTTGTTTAATTTTCCTGTAAATGGTATTTACATTTTCAAGTTACTGTAAAACTGCTTGATATTCTATCTGGTTTATTCTCTTCTTAAAATTATATGGACTGGTTTTGGCCATTTGAAATGTATGAATTAAACCAAGTCTTAAAATAGGAGGGAAATATGTTTCAGGAGTGGATTAATGGTTAAGAATGCTGATTAACAGAACTTGTTAAATAAACTCAATGTTAAGCTATAAGTATGGTATTTCCAAATTGCCCCATTCTGCCTATGCAACATGACTATAGACATTAGTTGTGATGATTCAACAAATCTCAGGTCAGTGGAATTAGAATCACACTCAATTTAGGTTGGAAAAGGCTCTTAAGATCTTTGAGTCTAACTGTAAACTGCTAAGTTCATCATTAAACCACATCCTTAAGTGCCACATCTACACTCCAGTACCTCAACCGTGTCCGTGGGCACCCTGTTCAAATGCTTGACAACACTTTGGGTGAAGGAATCTTTACTAATCTCCAGTCTAAACCAGCCCTGGTCCAACTTCAAGCCCCTTCCTCTAGTCCTGTCACTTGAGGAAAGTCCAACACCCACTTTGCTACAACCTCCTTTCAGGTACTTGTAAACAGCAATGTCTCCCTTCAGCCTCCTTTTCTCCAGCCGAAACAACCCCAGATGCCTCAGCCACTGCTCATAAGGCTTGTGCTCTAGACCTTTTGCCAGCTTTGTTGTCCTTCTCTGGACACACTCCAGCATCCTGATGTCTGTCTTGACCAAAAGTGAACACAGTACCCATGGTGCAGCCTCACCAGTGCAAACTACAGGGGAGATGATCACAGCCCTGGCCCTGCTCGCTATTTTATTTCTTGTACAAGCCAGGATACCGTTGGCCTTCTTGGGCACACTGCTGCCCTATATTCATCTGGCTGTCAGACAACAACCCCAGCTCCTTTTCCGCTGGGGCAGTTTTCCAGCAACTTTTCTCCAGCCCTGTAGTGTTGCATGTGACTCAAGCACAGGCCTCAGCACTGAGCCTTGATGAACCTTATGCAACTGGCCTTCACTCATTGATCCAGCCCATCTGCGTCCCTCTGTAGAGCCTTCCTACCCTCAAACAGATTAACGCTCCCACCCAGCTTAGTGTTGTCTGTAAACTTGCTGAGGGTTCATTTGATGCCCTTATCCAGATGATTATTAAACAGAACAGGCCCCAGTCCTGAGCCCCAGGGAACACTACCTGTACCTGGCCACCAACTGGATTTAACTCCATTCACTCATGGGGCTCAGCCACCCAGCCAGATTTTTTACCCATCAAAGAGTATGCCCATCCAAGCCATAAGCAGCCATTTTCTCCAGGAGGATGCTGTGGGGGAATGAATGGTGTCTGTCAAGGGCTTTACTGAAGTTCAGGTAAGCTTTGGCATTTTTAGATGGGTGTTGTCAAAGAACAAAGAACTATGCTTTGTACCAGCACTCTTTCTGCGCTTAATACATATTTCGACAAGTTTCTTTCCAGGCTTCTAGTTTTGGGCCTCTTCACTGTTGGACTCCCATTTTCAGCAGAAGGCCATGGTGCCTGATCAATATCTGATTTCCACAAATGTCATCTAAAGAAAAAAATTCATGCATTGGAACTAAATTTTGTTAAAATCCATAATTTTGTCATGAAATTACTTGAGAGTATTTCTTTATAAAGCATCTTTTTACGTAGTCTTATAACACTTGTAGTGCTGCAAAATAATGCTTTTATTTTCATGTAAAATAGGTCTTAGTAATACAACTTTCAGACTTCTGAAAGGTGCATTCTATTTCATCTCAATTGCAGGAAGGAGGGTTGGTTACTTCAGTAGAGGAATGAAGCTACAGGGAGACAGTTTGTGGCAGGTTTTCATCTGTTAGTGTTGCTGGTGGGAAAGCCAATACAGAACTACTTCTAAAGAAAACAAAATCTTTGGGGTTTGGATTTTAATACTGGAAATGGCATAGATCCTTCTATTGGAAACACCCCATGCTCTTAACAGTAAGACTTAGGAGCCAGGCATCTGTAGTGCATGGTGCGGTTACATGGATCCCATGATGCTGGTGCCTCTTCTTTTGCCTGCTGGATGCACATGCTGTTATTTCCATGACTTGCTTAAATAACTTTGTTTCATTTAGCATGTGAATGTAATACCCTTTTAGCTGAGTACTCATGTTGCCTTCCTTATGGGAATTCAGCTGGCTTTCCAAGAGTGTACCTAGCTTATCTCTTTAAAATAATGCTTCTACTTCATTTGCTCTGTGTAGTTGCGTGTACACAGCACTCTCTTTTGCTTCTGTGGTTTTTTTTTTTTTTTGTACACTTGGTTAACTTTGTGTAAGGGTTGAGGATTTTTACAATTAATGTTACTTTCCATTCAGAGCTTTTTTTAAAAGATTTTATCTCAGAACAGTCAAAGAAGTAACAATGGGAAGCGTTTGTTCAAATATGGTGGCTAAAGTGAACTTGTTTTAATGAGTTCAGATAACTTGGCTGTCAATAAAGTGTAAAGATATACTTTCTGAAGAAGAGTTGGAAAATCACTTGTTAAATGTGTATTCATCTCATATGGGTAAGGTGAAGGGACTGTAATGAGATAGTAATTTGTTCAGAAGTTACAGTTGTATAGAGCAGTGCCCTCACCCTTAAGCTACAGCCCCTACCAGCTCTTGGTAGTGGTGCGTACACCACTGACACTTTAAGGCAGCCTTTGCTGGAGCAGGTTTGCTCCAGCTCATCTTTGGGTCTAGTTGGTGGAGGGAACCCTTGAAAAGCAGAGATTAATAAAGGGGGCTTTGCTCTGAGCAACTTCAAACAGAAGCTGTGTTGGTTTTGTGGTTTCCACACCTCTCCCCTCCTCC
>JBCJKH010081450.1:6874-18888 GCA_039877255.1 Loriculus beryllinus
CCTTGAAGCTCATCCAATCCCAAACCCCTGCCATGGGGAGGGATGCTTCTGCTGGACCAGGATGCTCCAAACCTGATCCAACGTGGACGGCGCATTGTGTTTCAGAAGTGTTCCCTCCTCCTGCTCCTGTGAGTCTGCCCTCATCCCATGATCCTGCCTGTCTGCTCAACACCACCATCATGTTTTCCCCCAGTATGTTTCACAGACCTGCTGCAACTGCAGTGTACACAGATGATGTGTGGTATAGCAGAAACCTACACCAGCATTTCTGTATGGTCGCTGTAGAGAACAGAAGGGGTATTTCCCCATCTCCTTCCCTGCACTCACTCCAGTTACAGCATTTGAGGGTCTCCCCCCGTGAGTGGCTGCGGGGTGAGATTGTGATGGATTGACTCTGCCTTCTGTTGCTGCCTTTCATGCCCTGTTGCTGTTTGTGTGGGGTTGTTTTTTGATGAATGATTAATTAGAAAAATAATCATTTGTAAATTGTGAGTGAACCAGACGTTTGGCCTTTCCTGTAGGGAAATGGAGTCTCCGAGCTCTGCTGCAGTGTGCAGCCTGCTCACAAACACAGGAGTATTCCCAGGCTAGTGATGAATTTACATGAAGTTCCCTTTCAGCATTTTAATGACTGTTACAGCTGAGTAACTAATGAAAGATACTAACAAATACAAGTAAATATTTAATTTTTCCATAGCATTTTTTCCCTGCTTGTGGCAGCCAGCATTTTTAAATGTATGTGTAGGAGAATTTCAGCCCAAATCTCTTCATCTCTGTCCTGAGTACAAAGCTTGCTGTATGTGTTGGACATGATGAACAGCTCTGCAGAGACATCTTACCATGAAATGTTCTGTTCCTCTGCCCTGTCGTGACGGGCTGCAGTCAGCTTTCGATGGCTGTGAGTTAGCACAGCCAAAAAGGCATCTCCCTGCACCAGGGATTGTTGCAGCTTGTGGTCCCCTGAAGATGAGATGGCCACAACAAGGTCATTCAGTAAACTGCAATGATTAGTGACTCCATCAAGAAAAACTGCTGAACGCAGCAGGGAGCAGTCATTTGAAATGTCTTAACTCTGATAATTTACCTTCTTCCACCCTTTAGTATTTCGCCTCTTTCCTCTGCCTGAAAAAGCCTGCTGGGTCAGGTTTTCTGCAGGTCTTGTTATCTCTGAGCAGATTCTCTTGCCTGGTTTTGTTTTGTATTCCAGGATGGAGAAGAGAAGGCTCAAGGGCAGCTTCATAACTGTCTTCCAGTACTTAATGGGACCTACAGGAAATGTGGAGAGGGGCTTTGGACAAGGGCCTGTAGGGACAGGCCAAGGGGGGAATGGTTTTAACCTGCTAGAGGGGGGACTGAGATGAGCTCTTAGGCAGAAGCTCTTCCCTGTGAGGGTGCTGAGGCGCTGGCACAGGGTGCCCAGAGAAGCTGTGGCTGCCCCATCCCTGGCAGTGTTGATGGTTGATGCCCTACTGCAATTCACTTGGTCACCACCTCTTATGCTTTGTAAGATGTCAAATTATGGGCCACTTCCTACATTAGGATGTGGGATCATCAGCAGCCCACATGTAGGACATCTTTACTCATAACACCCATGCTAGAACTAATCCTACCTTGCCTCCATACACTGGAAAGATGGAAAGTACCTCCCTGTATCAGTCAAGTGGCACCAAACACATAGGATGGAGACCTTAAGGGGAGCTGCAACAGGGATTTTGTCCTGATCCATGTGGGTTACCTACTCCTTCAGGATTTATAAGCAAAGGAACAGCTTTTGCAGCATTGCCAGCTTCCTAATCTTGAAAATGGGGCACATTTCTCTCTCCTGCTCTATCAATGGAAAAGGGTTGGAACCGGATGATCTTTAAGGACCTTTCCAACCCAGACCAGTCTGGGATTCAGTTACCAGCCCTGGGGCATCGTCACTGATCTTATCTGCAAGGAGTTTGAAGCACCACAAGGAGGATGGGAGAGGAGAAATGTGCCTTGGGCTTGGCATCCTACAGCCCAGCACTGCTCCCACCCCAGCCCGTGCACATCTGATGTCCTGGGCAATGGCCAACACTCTCATTTCCCAGATACTCTCTGAATTAATCTGTTTCTCAGCATTTCCCTCCTCCCTTACACCTCTTAGGGGCAGTTTGTCCTATTTTCTCTATTCAAGCCTGTCTAATAGGATGTGATCTTGAGCTAAAGTACTCACAGAAAGACCAGGACCTCCCTTTTCTCCCTTCTGGCCGGCCGGACCATTTTCACCCTGTTAAAAACACTTAAGTCATTATGAATGCTCAGTAGATTGACCATTAAATGCTCCAAGAATAAGTGCACCTTAGAGAGGAAAAGATAAGCTGGGAAGGGAGATGGGGGGAAAGGCTTACATGACTTCCTGTAAGCTTTAGGGATATCTGTGAATAGCTCACTGAGCAGAAAGGAATGGACTCATCCATGTGCAAGGCAACACGAACAGAAGAGAGCTGGGTGCAGGCTCCCACGCTTTTGTGGAGCACTGCTTTAACCATAAGGATATGTTTACATCCTTAAACATCCTATATAAGGATGCAAACAGCTCCAGTTGAAGTCAGGTTATTCTGCTATTTATAAAGGACCACAAAGGCTGAGGTGGAGGTGTGGAGAGGATCTGAAGCTTTGGGAACCAGACCAGGCTGGGATTGCAATCCCAGTGCTGAAATGGAGGGAGATGCTGAGGTTTGCCAACAGGGCTTTCTGCCCCTTAGGAGAAAATACCTTGGCCAATTTTCCTCTCAGAACTGCTGAAAACTGGATTTGTTGATTAAAAATACTAAAAAATATTAAAGGGAAAGAAGCACAGGAAGCACGATCTAAATTAAAGCTGTGATAGTCATTTTTCTCAATCCATGCTTGCTTACAGGGGCTGGAGAGTGAGGAGAAATCACATTACCCTCTACCAACCCATGGAGCTAATACAATGCCATGTCCTGATGCAAAAAAGCATCAGTGTTGGCAGCCTGTAAGGACTGACCCAAAACATGGGTTGCGGGTTGGGATCTGGAGATTAAACTCTCGTTTGTATTCTCTGATGTGTATTAAAAGGCTTAGCATTGCTCTTCTGTAGTGAGGTCCTGCACTGAGTATCGTTTTAGTCTGCCATGGTATGCATAGTGCTGACCCAAAATATGATGTTTTATGGAAATCTTACATAAACCAACAGGCAGCCCACAGGGCTCACAGCAGTTGCCCCTGTTGGAGATACCTCCAGGTAGAAGTGTGGTCAGCATTGCCCATATCAAATGCCTGGTGGATATCCAGTATCCTGGTGTTCGGGAGTAAAATGCTCTCTGTGCTTTTGTGGTTGCAAGAAACACAACCCTGAACATCCACGGCCCCTCCAGCCCCGGTGCAGAGCTCTGCACTGCTGCAGGGTGGTGAGGAGCCCCACTGGGATGCTCATCCTCATACTGACCCTTTCTCCTTTCTGCCCGTCCGTGCCTGGTGGTCCCCTAAGGCAGAGCTGAGATTTCCCTCTTTTCCCTCGTGGACCCTAGAGAGAAGAGCAGAGCTCAGTTAGCAATGTCTAAGTACCCTCTAGAAATGTCCCACAGCACCAGCTGGGGTTCTCCCTCCTAAAGCCCAACCTGGGCATCAGTAGCAGAAGACACTCAGAGCCCTCCAGATCTCAGATGATTCCAGGATAGATCAGATATGATCAGTCACAGCCCTGGGCTTTGTCCCTTCTACCTTGGGCAACCACACAGTGTTTCCTGTGGTCCCTTCCTGCAGAAAGGATGGATGCTACAGAGGCAGAAGGCAGTTTTCCCTCTTACACTCTGCCTCAGCACTGATTTAAGAAACAGCCTCAGCAGGAGGAGAAGGCCTAGCAGATGGAGATAATCCCCTCCCACATTAGAAATGAGGGTAACGTCAGTGCTGCAGCTCAGACCCAGGGACTTTCTCTTTTAATCTAGGGAAAAGAGCAGTAACAGTGTGGGTGTAGGAAGCAGCATCTCACAGTCCCTCTTTAATCAGCATCCAAACAAAAGCCATTTGTTATCTCATACACAGCTTTCTGAGCATGCAGTGCTTGTAGCTGCTAACGTAAAAACTTCCAGCCTTTTTAAACATTCATGAGGGGATCTCACACTTTTGACTCCTTCCTCCTCTCTGTGATGCCTTTGATACATTTCTCATTGCAAGGTGCACCCTGGGGAGCAAGGGGAAGAAGAATGACGTTGCTGCTATGGTCTGAAACTGGATCTAGTACACTTCATGTTGTTCTGGAAGGGTCTTTCTACACCTACACCCTGTACGGGAAGGCTTGGGGCAGTCCTTCCTATAATCAACCTGTGAAGCACTGGGTGGGATTCAGCCGTAGCTATAGGATGCTGGAGGCCCAGAGCATCCCCTGTGCATTTGTACCATGGATTAGATTGCTCCAGGTCAAGCCTTTATTTGATGGTGTCTCAGGACACAATACAGATGTTCAGAGTTTGACCATCAGTGCAATTTGCTGCATCACCTGCATTTTCCCTTCCTTAATCATTTCTTCCCTAAGACTTAAAACCTGGTGTTGGGTATTTTGGTTTGTGACTCCAAAGAGCAGGGTAACGGCTTTCCCAGCATGTGATGCTCTTCTCCATATGGGGGAAAGCCAGGCTAGGAAACAATAAAGCCTACATAGACACCTTTAGACCACCCAAGTCCTGCAAGTGCCTTGAAGACAGGGAGACTTTTGAGACCCAGAAGAGCTGATCTGATGAGGTTCACACTCACCCAGACTGGGTCTGAATGGTCCCAACTTCAATCCTCAAAAGCCAAAGCAATTTTTATTGGTGTATCTCTACCAGCACAGTCCTGAGCTGTCAGATGCAGCTACACATCACCTAAATTCTCCATGTTATTGCATGTGCTTCTCGCTTGGTGAAGGATAGTCACTGGTGATTACAGTATGGAGTATCTAGCTGGAATGATTCAGCAGGGAATAACAGAAGAATCTTTCCAGAGTCTACCTCCTTCCCTTGTCTTCAAAGCACAATCTAATTCCCATTTAGAACAGGAAAACTCAAGTATTTTACAAACCATACACGTATTTCTATAGGGATACATCACTCAAGGGTGAAACATGGGACAATAGGTACCTGCTAGACTCAGAGGGTGCAGGAGTTAAACCAGGGCTATCCCTCAACACTGTGGATAGCACCTGGTCTTTCAGGTAGCTACCCAAGTCCAGCTTTTCTTTTGTTCTCAGTTCTTTCATGTTATTTACGTATTCTCTTGTCCAAGCCTGAAGCTCAGCACAGATGAGAAGGGTATTTTCATTTCCAGTCCTCTTTCACCTGACAAGTCCTTCAATACTTAATGGATGCTATCTAAGGGTAGGTGTTTAGCATTAATCTCTATCATCGGCCCCTCTGCATTGTGCTGGCAGCAGCAGGACACTCTTCATTACCATGGGATCTGGGGGCAGAGTGTTCCTGCTCATCAACAGCATTAACATGTTTTGTTTCAAAGTCTTTTTGTCACATTTAAAAGGTGCACAGCATGTCTTGCATGCAAAAACACTCATTAAGGGTCGCCCACAAACAGGGTCTGAAAGCCACCAGCTCCTTCCGAAGCCTTGGCATCCTGATACCATATAATTAACAACGGGAAAGGTGCACTTAATGCCCAGCTAACTTGAAATTATCAGCCTTCATTCCTTGACTGAGAGGTCACATCTTACACTGCAGAGAGGCAAAGAAGAGAGGAAAGGAAAAAGAAATGAATCTCCGGTGATAAATGCACCAAGAGATGAAGTAACTTGGCCAAGATCCCACAGAAATACAACAGACTTTGCAGCCATCTCAATGTGGGACACATCAGCTTGTAAGGGGAAAGGGTGATGTATGTGGACATGGTGACGTGGGGACACATCTGGGATGCTGTGTCACATGAGGATGTAAGGTGCAGATCTCGCCATGGTTCAGGGCATACTCACCTGTGGCCCTGGCTCACCCTGTGGCCCTTGAGGCCCATCTGGTCCAGCGACTCCAGGCTTCCCAGGCCATCCCATTTGTCCTTTGAAGCCTCCCAAGCCAGGAACTCCCTTGGTCCCCTGAGAATCACCAACAGAGCAGTTCAAACAGAGCTGGTTACAGAGACAGGTCAGCCAAGTATTACCCAAATACTTCCATGGCATTGGCAATAAGACCACTTGTATCCTACTTTGTCTCCTATTGTTGTGCTATGAACAGAGCACCAGTTGTATGGCAGAGATCACTTTAGCTTTGCTCTTCTCCTTTACTTGTCCAGAAGGCACCTCACTGCTTGGTGAGACATGGGCATCTGGGATGATGCTTAATGATATCTAATGCCCAACTCTTTCTGCATGTATAAGCAGAATCCTTTAGTCTGTAAACTTGGGAAAAAACAATGACTCCCAAGGAGGAGAATGGAAGTTACCATGAGCTGGCCTACGAATTTCCCAATAACCTGCACCACTGTGAATGGTACAGATGTGTAGGAATGGAAAAGGCTCCCATTAACCACAGCAGAAGACCTCCAGTTAACCCAACACCCAACCTGCAGCAGCGGCTGAAAGCAGATGTTTGTGGGAGAGGAGAAGAACAGGAGAGGAAGGGAGTGATATTACCCAGGAAATGACCTCCCAGCCTTCAACCATTCATAGCTCAGAGGCTCAGAGAGCTAGAAGGGTTGCTTGACAACAGAAGAACCCTTAGTGTTCAACACAGATGACTACTGAGGGGTGAAGACCAGAAGCATTGTTATCAATAAAAGCAATAAATTCTTTAAGATCCCAAATCCGATGGACACCAGATGGTGGAGCTGAATGAGAGAAGGGCCTGAGGGGCTGGAAAATGCCAGAACACTTGATGGAGGCTGCTGGGAATATTGTCTAGTTTTGTTTTTTAACTGAAACCCTATTTTTTCCCTCCATGGAAAGGTACAAACTTTAGACTTGATCTTTTAGGGAAGAAAATGGAAAATTAAGCAATGCAGAGAAAGAAGATTGGAGGGGGATGATCATGGTGTGGATTCCTCATGTAGTTGAGAGCAGAGCCCAGAAACAGGACAGCTTGGAGACGTTTCCCACTACTGTGTCCAGTAGTCCAGCATTATCCAGCTTTTCTGCCCCACAGCATCCCAGGCACCCTTTACCCTCGGCATGGTTGTGTTGAATAAACTCCAGCAACTAATCCCAAGAAGGGTTTGGATGTTTTTCCTCACATTAAGCAGGCTTCTTCCTGGGGTTTCATACATGGGCAGAAGGTGAGTTTAAGGAAACCTCCCCTCTCCTGCCCTTTCCACCTACAGTCCCAGCCTTAATCATTGAGTCACAGAATAGTTTGGGTTGGAAGGGACCTTTAATGCTCCAGCCAGTTGACATTTGACCACTGGAAAGGGTACCTATGATGCAGAAAGTGTATAACTTTGTTAACTCCACCTGATGGACGTGAGATTTATCCTTCTATAAACTTTAGCTTGATGCAGTCTGGTGAGCACTGACCTTTTCTCCTTTCTCTCCAGGAATCCCTGAGGCACCATCATCCCCTGATGCTCCCTGTTCACCCTGGAACGAGCCAAGATAAAATCATGGCCAGTGTGGACTTGGCAAGGTGGCAAATTGCTGCATGAACCAGCTTTTCTTCAGATTACACTATTATGTACTGGGTCTCTGAGCCTGTGCATTGGTGGTACCCAAGGAAACAAGGAAATCACATTAAGAAGCTCCATTACTTGACATGTGCAGTGATGCCTGTGGAGCGATGGGGTAAATGAACATAGTTGAGTCTTGCAGAGGTGAGTGAAGGTGTCCCTATTTCAGTATCCAAGCATCTTCACTAAGATCCATGTTGGCTTACAGGGATAGATCCAGAATAACCCCATTTGTGCCCTTGGAAAGAAATTAGCACATTGCAGAGGTGGATTTGCAGCATTTGCTAAGCTTTTTGGAAACCTCTTGTAGGAGATGCCTAATTTAGATACCTTTGGTCCATACAGTCCATCTGATCCTGGGATCCCCGGTTTTCCAGGACTGCCAGTTTCTCCCTGCGGATGAAAGAGCACAGGATGCTCTGTAAGCACAAGCAACTCCTACAGCATTGGGAAAACTGGCTCCAAAAAGCCAAGGTTAAACGCTACTTGAAGGGGAACAGGATGACATTCCTGGTAACAGAAACCTAAGTATAGGCAAAGCCTTACTTCAGACCAGTATAAACGCTAGACTGTCCCAGCTCTAAGCCCACCTACATGAAAGTAGGCGGGAAACCCACTGAACAGTGCTTCATTTACCCAATAGGCCAATGAAGGCAAATATTAATAACAGCAACAATAATAACACCACCACATCCCATCAGCTCAGCTATTAACAGCTCCCTTAGTTCTTATCAAGCTTTCCAAAGCCCTTCATGAAAAGACCATTATCCCTGTTTATAGAGGAAGGTCTAATGATGCTGACAGCCAGAGCAACGTGCCCAGCACTGATTGCAAATTGAGCCCAGGCAGTTGCTAAGCCACAGGGCAGGAGGGGATTTGGGCAAGGTCTGGGTTTTTTTAGTCCAGATTACCATGAAGTTCCCTTCAAGCCTTCAAACCTCTCCATCCACTGCTGCCTGCTCTGCACAGCCATATACCACCAAGTGGGACTTGTGCCAGAGTGACGGTGGCTTCTTCATGCATAACGCTATCCTGGGATGGGTGGGAAACAGTGCTAGAAATGAGGCAGGCAAAGCAGGATGGAAATCTGGACTTAGCTCACCTTAATGCCTTTGGCTCCAGGGGCTCCAATGCGTCCTGAAAGCCCTCGTAAGCCCTGAGGATAAAGCAGATCATAGGTTGTGATGTTCAGTCAAGGGGAGGGAAGGAGTGAGAGACTCCATGTGTACACAGGGTTAACTCCAATGTAGTTGCTACTATGGTCTGAAGTAGCAGACCACTTCTTGTTGTTCTGAAGGGTCTTTCTACACCTGCACCCCATAGGGAAGGCTTGGGGCAGTCCTTCCTGTAATCACCCTGTCAGTAGTGCAGCACTGGGTGGGATTTAGCTGTAGCTATAGGATGCTGGATCATGCTGGAGGCCCAGAGCATCCCCTGTGAGTTTGCACAATGGAAGGTCAAGCTGCAAGCTGTTCCTTCGCTCAAAGCATCCTTCCTCGTCAGCCTCACTGCAGCTTGGAGCTTGAGCTCACTTCCCTGCTTTCCCAAACCTCTGCTCCACAGGATCATGGAATGGTTGATGTCGGAAAGAAACTCTGAAGGACATCTTAGACTCATAGAATGGTTTGGGCTGGAGAGGACCTTAAGATCGCTTAGTTCCAACCCCCTGCCATGGGCAGGAATACCTCACACTACCTTGTCCAACCCCGCTGTTCAAGCAGAGCCATCTAAAGCCGGTTGATGAGGACCATGTTCAGACAGCTTTTGAATATCTCCAAGGATGGAGATCTTACAGGATCTCACCCATCTCCTACCTTTGCTCCTTTCTGCCCCATGTCACCAGTGGTCCCAGCATCACCTTTTCCTCCCTGCATAAAAAAAGAAGACAAATGTACCATGCACAGCCTGAAAGGTAAAGGATACGGCCCTGGTGATAGCATCACCTTGCACTTACATTGTGCTTTTAATCACCAGAAGCTCCTTGAACATCAGCAGATGATGCTAGTAAGGCAACCAGCTCTGTGGTGGGAGAGGGAATGACCTTGCAGAAGATGGATGACTGCGACAGTGCTGCTAGTGAAGTGGGACAAATGCTGTGACGAGTCTCCACAGGGTTTGTAGCTTACAATGGGCAACATTGAGGCAATGGCCCTTGAGGATCTGGAGTGGAAGTGTGTTGGAGTGGAAGTTACTGAGGTTTGGAAACTAATCAATGGAGTGGCTACAATCACAAGGACCTGCACTATGTAGGTGCTAAGATGGTCTCACTCAGCAATTCTTTGGGTCACTGCCTGTGGATATACAGGCTATCACTCAAAGCCTCGATCCTTCAGGCACTACCTGAATGATCTAGAGGGTGCTCATTACTTTCAGTGAGGTTTTTCTTTCCTGCTCCCTCCCAAAATCTTCTGTTTTCTTCTCTCTCATGGGAAAACAAGGGCGTAAAACACCAGCAGATTTCAGTTTGTTTCCAGAAAGTGAAGGCCTGTTCCCACCAGGAATCCCTTTGGAGATGTGTTTTCAGTAATAAGGGGGCTAAGTCCCATCCATGTGCAGGAACTTATCCGGGGACAAGGGAGGCCTTCTGTCATGAGAGAGAGCCAGCTCTTCCATAAGGGCTTTAGCAAATGACAGCTTTGTTAACTGCTCCCTGCATCAGGCAGGTCAGCATCGAGGAGAACTGGACCTGATACATGAAGGAACTTGAAATTTAGGCCTTGATAAGTAACAAAGGAAAACTCATGCTGGAAAGCATGGGAAAACTCGAAAGTTTATTGCTAGAGACATGGATTCTCTGTTGGCAGCCAGGGAATGGTTCCTCCTAAACATCAGGCCAGGATGTGCGCTAGAGACTTCTCCAGGATGTTTAGGGAGTGATTTCATCTCTGTTTTGGAAAGACCCTGAGCAAGAACTTGACTCCAGTACTGAGGCACACAGGGTATGGAAGGAGAAATGAACTTGGATTCAAGAAAGGCACAGAGCCTCTTTCTACCTCTCAAATGAACCACATCCCTCCCTGCCACTCACCGGCTTCCCCTTCTGCCCCTGAAGACCTCTGTCACCTTTGGCTCCCTTGTGTCCGTTCTGCCCATTGAGACCTGCTGCACCCTGCCAGAAAGAGGAGACAAATGCATTCTGTGTCAGCTCTTGCAGGGAAGGTGGCTGAAGGCAGTCATCAGGATGAAGACTCGATAGCCTGGGTTGCATGTTCCTGCAGTCAGAGGTTAGAAGCTACCTTAATGCCTTAATACTAACACTTAATACCTTAATACTAGCACCAAGACCTGAGGCTGGGATTTAGCACCCATTCCTCACAAGCTTGTAAGCCACTAGCAAATGCAACCTGTGAATTGATAGAATTACAGCTTGGGAAATAGAGGCATGTAGCAGCTAAAGAGTAGTACTTGGCCAATAGAATTTAGGTGGTGATGGCTTTGGACCAGAGGGAAGCAACACTGGGTGGTGAAATCTGGTTTGGTGAATGAGGGAAACAAGCATGATGTTGCTCACAGCTGCAGTTGAGAGATCTCCCATCTGGGTAGTTGAGAGCCCAAAGAGGTATCTTCACCCAGCCCAGAGATTGGAGCAACGTCCAGCACTGGAGCCTCTTTGCAAGGGGTCTCCTACTGCTTTGGTAGCAAACTGAAAGCTACTGGAAATGCCCTTTTTGGTTCTGCAAGGTTCCCACAGTTTACTCATCCATTGTGGCCAATGTTGATGGTAGTTTTCAGAGCCTGGATGTGAGATGAAATTGGATTTATCCCCACTTAAGACACTGATTGCACAGGGCTGTGCTCATTCAGAGAATGAATTGGCTGTTTAAGCAAATCTGGAGATGAAAAATTGATGTTCTCCACTTGGGATTTATTTGCAGCTGGTTGTTGAAAGGAAACACATTTATTACTCAAAAATGTAGTACAAAAATCAGCCACCAGATCTGTGCATCAAATTACTCCTCCTTTTAGTGACAAATGGACACTTCAAACACAACCACAGTGACAAGCAAACATCCCAGAGACACCTGGGTGGGATGGTGCTGTACCTGACCACGAGGACAGATCCATTACCTTCTCATTCCCAGGTATAAAAGTCCACGTTCCTCAAGCTCTGCCTACACTATCAGGCACAAACATCTTGTGCAAGCTCTTTATTTACTGGTAACTATTTATTCACATGATCAATATATTGTTCCATCTGAGGAAGTAAATGGACCATAAAACCCCAGCTAACCAGAGCTTCCCTGTTTGCTAGGAAGGTAATAAACCTTTCGGTTTGATGGTTAAACCTCACCAGCCCAAGATACCTTCAAGTGCCTCATGGTTTTGATGGTTTTTGAGATAGCTGTGAACTGGGTACAGACCCATCTAGCCAGGGATTTATACAC
>JBCJKH010081458.1:0-15245 GCA_039877255.1 Loriculus beryllinus
AGGGTTGGAAAGGACCTTAAGATCATCTAGTTCCAACCCCCTGCCATGGGCAGGGACACCTCACACTAAACCATGTCTTCCTTGCCAGGAAACCTCCCAGAATGCTTGGTTTTGTCTGAAAGTGAAGAAAAAATGCTGCAATAGTGACAAATGAGCAGTTTATTCACCCTGAAGGAAGAATGAAGGTAGAATAATTGCAAAACGTGAGCACAGAGTAAAACATAGAAACCAGTTCTTAATTAGTTCAAAGATGAATGTATCGGCAGCAGAATGATGGTTTTATTCCCAGGAAGACATTTTTCTTTTTTGGTATTGCTTTAATTCCAGCATTTCACTGATATATTGTACAGCCAGAATTCCAGTTAGTTGGCTTCATGTTGACAGCCCATTTGCTTGCCTGTTGTGCCCCCGGCACTGCACAGTGTTGGGATCCCTATCTTCTCACTCCTGCAGCTTCCAGGATTGTCACGTCTGACAAAACAGCTTGTGACTCCCACAATTGTTCCTGTTCCCTAACCCAGGTACCTGCCTGCCTGCTGGCCATGCCTGCCAAGAAACAGATTGGCTTGTCTTGCCTTATCTAGGCAGATTTCCCAAAAGAGAATGTCCTTCAGAATAATCCAGATCCTTTTCACTAGTAGCAACAAACAAGTGTTTACAAATTACACCACTGGATTCCACATCTCTGGATGTCTTAACGGGAGAAAGTATGTTTATTGTCAGTTTTCCACTGAAATCAACAGGAAAAAATGCTGCTTGACTCCCAGAGCACGCTCTCCTTTGCCAAAAGGTGCTACCGTCACATGAGGCACAGCTGGGGAAAGACTTTTGGGCTCATCAGTGCGTCTCTCTGCATCTGTTCTGGCTGAAAGAGAGGTTGTGGAACTATTACCTAATAGTTCTTGGTGAAATCCAGTGTTTTCTGTTTGCAGCAGGTTCTGTCATGTTTTTTGTGATAGTAATTGGTTTTATTTAAAGCATTTTGAAATAGCTTTTGAAGCATCTTACTGCTCCTGAAACTAAATCTGTAGGAGTTGTGCCAGCATTACAGTTTAACACTCCGTGATAAATACACTCACAAAACCAATAGTTTCTTCCTGTATGACACCAGAAAATTAGGCAGATCTTTGTCATTCCTTTCACTCTTACATGTATGTAATGCCTATACACAGGTTTTACCGATAGAGTGAGAACTTTAGTGTTAAAAATCTAGTGGACAAGGTGAACTAAAGGTCTGTAACGTGAAATCCTGTTACTGTTTTTAGTGTGCTTGCTGTGGCAAGATGTTGGAGGTGTGTGCTGGACTGTTTGCTGATGCTAAGGGGATCCTGCAGTAATTTTCTAGAAGAAGTAAACTGTTCTTTGGAGAAAACATGATTAATTTCATGTAAAATTGAAAAATGAAATAAGTATAGCAATGTTTGAGCTGGATCACTTGCCTTTTGGATTTGTCATAAGGGCAACTTTAGGGGACACTGAGTGAGGCTGTTGTAAATACTTTGCAGTTTTGGCTGTGTCTTCCCCAGTTTACACAACATGAAGCAGGATGTGACCCAACACTGACGGGTACTTCTGGCTACCGCTGTGGTATACCTATGAGAAAATAACAGCGGGCTGACTTGCAATATCAGCTCCTGCTATCCTGCTTTGTTCTTTTCTTGCTCTTCTCTCTCCTCCTGTCCTTGCTTTACCTCCTTAATGTTCACTTTGGCTTCCCATAAGACTTCTTGGCTCTTTGCTGTTGTTGCTGTGGGTTCTGCTGGATCACCCTTGCTGCTTGCAGCACCACTTTCAGCAGCAGTTCTCTATTAGTCCTCACAGCCTGCCTTTCCCAGTTGCTACCCAACCTCATGTGCCCTTGGCACACGCACCAGTTGTTAATATTTAATACTTCTTAATGCACCTTCCTTCCCGTGACACCCGTGTTTCGTAAAAGCCTCTCCCTGTGGCCGTTCCCAGTGAGCCTGCTGGAACCTGCTCCACACAGCCTGCAGCCATTCATACCCTGCCACCTCTCCAAGCAGTCCATGCCAGAATACTCCTAACTCTGTATCCCCAGCTGCCATCTTTATTTGCTTCTTTTAACAAGCTCATTTCAACTTGAATTTCCAGAGCAACCCTCCGCAGCTGCTCTTCCTGTCACTGGGGAAGCTTCCTGATCATTCTCTCTCCACCTGTGTTCCAGGCTCTTCTCACCCCTGGGGTTTGTTTCCACCATGTCAGTGCTTGTCTTCTGCTGCTGCCATCCATACACACAGGACCTTCTGGCCCTGCCAGTTTTGCATTATATGCTGACCAGGGGCAGTGAAAGTGCCCAGCATGGCTGGGCTTGGTATGTCAAATCCTGTCATGCTTTCTCTCTTCATGGCCTTTAGGCAGATCTTCTGGTGCAGGCTGGATGCTGACAGTGGTACTTGGCAGGGAGCATGTGCTGCCTGGTGGTGATGTGAGGGACTCAGGGTGAGGGACTCTTCGAGAGGGCACAGAGGGGCTTTGCTGTGCCTGTCCTTCACAGGCAGGCTTGACTGTCATCTCAGTGGCATGTCCCATACCAGCATTGCTAGCAGCTGGCCTTGGCTTGGGAAAGAGCAGCCCTTGGAAGTGGGGAGACTCAACTGCTCCCGTACTCCATGAGAACATCGTGTCTCACCACAGACCTGCAGTCCCTTCTGAATGCGCAGCCAGGTGCCCTGCATGTGTGTTGAGCTGTTGTTCCCCCTCTCCTCTTCTCCTCCTGCACTGACATTGCCTGCCTTATGCTCTGCATGTGAACTGCAAGGCAGAACTGTCAAAACCACTTATCCCAGAAATAATCTCTTCTTCAGAGGCTGGAAAGTGTGACAGCTCATTCTCATATGCAGAGCAATGCAGTGGGTGTCCGAAAGCAGCTGAGGCTGAGGGGGTGGCCAGGGAAAGGCAGCTCTGAAAGGGCAGGAAAGTGACAGCAGGGAACATGAGAGGAAGGACGGAAGGAAGAGAGAAAACTGAGAATGGAGATGGGTGAGAGGGCGGCCGGAGGCAGAAAACAGCAAGCTCATGACAGGAGAGGGTTGTACAGGGCTGGGCTGTTCTCTGATCCCTACTACTGCTCATGCTCATTTATTACTAATAGCGAAAGTGTCTCTGCTGCTACAGACAGCAGTTGCAGAGCTTTTGGGGAGGTGGAGCATATAACCTGCAACAAAGCAGCTTCTCTCCTTTTTTTGTCTTCTCTAAGTTCTTGTCTTTTCATCCCACATTTTCCTCATACATCTCAGCCTTAGGGAAGACCTGCTTTGTCCTGGGTCTGTAATCACTTATTAGAATGTTAGATGAAAACTAGAACTTGTTGTTAAAATTTCCCTTTATGGGGTTTAGTTTGCTTTACCAGTCTGATGCCAGACAGAGCAAGTCCTGTTTGGCTGGCAGCACCGTGTTCCTCCCCAGCCCTGTGTGATGCTAACCCTAGTTTCTGTGTACACGCATTCTACACAGTATTGCTCATGTCCTTTTTTTTCTTTGGAGCATTTGTGGCTGTTCCTGAGTCACCACAGTTCCAGACCTGCCATGCCTGCTCAGCACTGGTCAATGGAAGGCTTCAGAGGCTGTCAGCAGCACTGCTGCTCTAGGGGAGAAAACAAAACCCCTCAAACACCCCCAGTGAATCCCAGTACAGGTAAGAGAAGCTTTTTCTTCGCAAGTGAGCAGTTTTGAACAAAACTGATTTTCTCTGGCGATCACTGGAAGCAGCTGAAGGATCACTGTCAGTTCACATGTACTTTCCGTTCATTTTCCCAGAGAAGATGGGGATGTGGTTTTATGCAGCCGGGGAGAAAACAGACATATCTGGGTTTTTCATTGGGAAGACGTTTGTGACTTCGATTTTTAAGCACTTGTGGGTTATTTATGCATGGCTATTACACTATATCTTAAGTTTAAATTTCCCAGAAAACCACCTATCCAGCCTTCTTCTAATGTGGAAAGCTAAGTTGTCATGGGGTTGGGAAGAAAATTTGCAACGTGGCTGGTTAATCACTGGCCAGCTGTGTAACTGCAGTTCTGTTCATCAGTCTAAGGCTGCCAGGCAAAACTGCAGTCTTCTGAATTTCACCTTGCTCTTAGGAAGGCACAGCTCTGTTATCTGTGCCTTATCTTGCCTTTGGTATGCGGAATTAATAAAGTTGCTCCTTTATCCTAAACTCTTGGCTTCTACATACTAATGAGGAAGAGCCATTTTCCACTTCTTGGGCCTGGACATCAAGGGGTATTTTTAAGCTTTGATGTTACATGTGTACCTGTTTCACAGGAAACTGTGGGATAGGTGGTTATTTTGGTCAGAGCAGAAAGAACCTAAGTGAGGAAATTATTGCTTCAGTATCCCCTAAAGATTGTGAGAGGTTTTAGATTGTCTTCCTTTAGTGTAGGATCAGGTTGTACACCAACCAGACCTTTCCTCAGCTCCTGTGGCTGTCACAAGAACTGTGTAAGGACACTGGACAGAACAATGGTACCAGCTACAACCCTGCTTCCCATCCATCTTTCTGGGAGGTCAGCCAGAATGGGTGTCTGGTCAGCTCAAACCAACCATTGCACACTTGCTGCAAGTCTTGGTCCAAGAAATCCTGGCAATTCTCTATAGTGGAAATCAGGAGTTAATATTGGAATGCTTTGTTGATTCTTTCCATGTAGATCATGCTTCCTATTTCACTTCACGTAGTGTAACCATGTGTTTATTTTCCATTAGTATCTTGTGTGGTCTGTCTTCACTTGTGTAATGATGGTGGTTTTGCTGATACTCCCGGTAAAGGGCAGCATTGTTGGGTCCTGTGCATGGTGTCAAGATAGGCTATTTTACAAGAAGATGGTTACCTTTGAAGAGTGGTGGAAGAGTATGGCAAAGTGGTACTGTTTATTTACAGGCAGAGCTTAGAAAATATCAGAAAACATAACTGGTTTCTGCTTGTGTCCCACCACTTTGAATGGTGTTATTTATTATATTTGGAGTTTTCCCAATGTCATGATTTATTTAACTGTTTAGTATAAAACCTGACTGATCAATCTGAATTTCTGCTAACAAAATCGTATACTTAGAAGCTGAACTGCCAGCCAGTCAGAGGAGAGGGAGGCAGCATCTAGGCACTATAGAATGAGCTTCTGTAGCTAGCAAAGCCACAGTCTATGATCATATGAAAGCTTTTCCGCAGTGGAAGCATTAGAAACACATTTGGTTGCTTTTTCATGCCAAAAGAGAATTTACTTGTTACACAGTGACATAATGCCTGCTGCATTTCAAGAGTTCCTCTGATAGCTTAAAACCTGGTGGTATGAAGGAGGTGAGATGCTGGTGTGGCCAGGGCATCTTGTGCGATGCATCAATATGGTGTAGAAGTCAGCAGGGACAGCTTTGCCGGTCATAGCATTTCTGCACCTCCTGTTACAGGTATTTTGATAGAAGTCATGTGAACAAAGGTCCTTCTTTTATTTCAACCTACCTACCTTTAATAATTTTTAACTATTGACTAGTTTCAGCCCCATATGACAGGTGACACAGAGATGTTAACAGCTCCTGCAGTGTGAATTTGTTCCTGCTACTACTTGATCCCACCTTCACTGCATACCTGTTAGTTGATCTTCAACCAAGCGAATAGTCTCTGGACAGGAAAATACAGGTGCAAAAATGCAGATAGCACATCCTACATACAGTACAGACCAAACTGCACTCACTTTAGCTCCCAGCACCCAGTGCTCTCCCGTATGTGTTGGCAGGCCTTGAGCTCTCCCATATCCGGCTGCTGTCTCTTGCCAAATGCCTGGCTCCCATACCACGCCCTTGGCATCCTGGCACAAAGCACACCACTGGCATGCTGTTAAGCAACCTACTCACTATTAGTAATGATTTTTTTCTCCCCTTCACATGTCACAGCAACTAAGGGTGGAGGGGACATCTGAGGGACCTGTAGTGCACAAAGCCTTGTGTTTCATTTAAAGAGACATCATAAGAGCCTCAGATGCCTCAGAGCCTCTTGGCAGCAATATAAGGATTGAGCAATACTACTTCATTTTTTTTAAACAAGAGTCAATGTGAAAGCCAGCTTGGTGTTCCTCAGTGCAAGTATCTCCACTGTGGTTCCAGATCTATGCAAGGGGCTGCAGAGGAGATCCCTGTTTACTCTTCAAATGCACAGTGTGCAGGGACGGTGTTGGTTTTGTCAGAGATGGTGTTGGCTTTGTCAGAGGTGGTGTTGGCTTTGTCAGGGAGGAAACCCCCCTCATGACCAGAAAAACTTGCCCAAAGGTTTTCATCAGGTGTGCCAAACCCCTGGCCTTTGCAGATCCTATGGAGCAGTTTAGCTGGAGATCATGAACGTTATGCAAGGTGCAACCCACCCCAATCACCTGCATAGCAGCAGGCTGCTGGCATCTCACCACTCCCTGAGTTCTCCTCTGTGTGGCTCACTTTGCCACAGGAGATATGCAGGTTGGGCTTGCAGCTCACTGCTGGAGTCACCTTTGTCCCACAGCTTGTCCTTGGAGACACACTGCACCTTGGTCCTGTATATGTTCACCCTGCCGGAGCCACATCATCCTGGTTTCAGCTGGGATAGAGTTAATTTTCTCCCTAGTAGCTGGTGCAGTGCTCTGTTTTGGCCTTAGTAGGAGAACAATGCTGATGAACACCAATGTTCTAGTTGTGGCTCAGTATCACTTACCCTGATCGAGGACTTTTCAGTCTCTCATGCTCTGCCAGTGAGGAGGGATACAAGTAGCTGGGACGAAGCAGAGACAGGACACCTGACCCAAACTATCCAAAGGGGTATTCTGTACCATAGCACGTCATGCCCAGTATGAGGATGGAGTTACCTGGAGTTAGCTGAGGAGTTACTGGGGGGAGTTACCTGGAAGGACAGGTTGCTGCTCGGGTCGGGCTGGGTATCAGTCGGTGCATGGGGAGCAACTGTATTGTGCATCACTTGTGTTTATTGGCTTTTATTCCTCTCACTCTTTTTTTTTGCCTTACTTTTTATTATTAGTAGTAGTAGTACTAGTCTATTTTATTTCAATTATTAAACTGTTCCTACCTCAACCCATAGGTTTTACCTTTTTTCTAGTTCTCCCCCCCATCGCACCAGGGGTGGACGGAGAGCAAGCAGCTCTGTGGTACTTAGTTGCCAGCTCTTAAACCATGATGCACAGTAACAAGGAGAGGGACCATGTTTGAAATAGCATGCAGAGTGTCAAACTGACCTCATGGAAGCTCTTCTAGAAGTAGGGAGCATGGGCTTGCTTTACTGACAGGACCTCTGGTATGCCTGACCCCATGTAGCTGGTTATAGGACCCACAACTCTGCAGTGATTGCCAGCCTCCAAAGTGTGCTAGAGATTCCCTGGTCTGCTGAGGTGGGATCCCAGTGAGTGATGTGCCAGAGTTTAAGGGCTGGCAGGCAGCTCTGTGAAGATCTCATCAATCTGAACCTGTCTCCTGCTCCAAAGTCTCCTCTTCTTCCAGGGAAGAAGGGATGATGATGAGGTCAATGCCTGGAAGGGTGTAGATGTGTAGGCACATATCTGTTGCAAAACAGCCACAGAGGGCTGTGGAGTGTTGTCTGTGCTATGAGTGCACTGGCACAGGAATCCAGGGAGGCCTGGGGAGGTGGGAAGCGTGCTGGCATGCTCCTGCTCAACTTTTCCATGGGTACAAATCATCTGCTTCAAAGGACCCTTGTTGTGAGTATCTGGGAAGTGAGCCAGTGTCCACTGTTTGACCCTGGCTCAAACTGACTGCTTTGGGCTCAAGGTTGTTCTCGGATACAAATAGCAAAGTGAATATAAGTGTGCCTGAAGTCACTTTGGGTGGAGTTCATCGTAGATTAGGTGCTTACAACACAAGCATCTGTTCTTGTAGCTCTTTTTATAGTCAGTGAAGTGCTAATATATATAAACCACAGGGCTCAGGCGTGTTTCATTTTACCCTGATGTGCCATGATCTGTACTTTGAGCTCTGTTGGCTCCATCTCCTGCCCCAATAACAGAAGCCTGGACAGCTACTGTAGGTGGCTTAATCTACAAAGCAGGTGAGGTGAGGTGGATCCCACCATGAGTGCCCACAAGGCCAACAAGAAGCACCAGCTGGGTAGAGGAGAGTTTCGTGGAGGCATGGACTGAATGAGCTCAGGTCTGCCTGTTTGCTGGCTGTTTGGCATGCAGGTGTTCATGTGTGTGGCTGCAGTGTTTTTTCTTTCCCTTTCAGCATTTTTCTAGTATTTTCCTGTTGCTGACTTAACCTGAGGTGGGTTTTGCAGGTAAGCTCTATTTTAACACCAAGAGGAACGGCTGAAGCTTAACAGATGCATTCATTTTCAGCATGAACCTCCATGAAGCCTTTTCAGTAGGTGCTGCTGAAAAGTAACTGTTTTGCTGTAGTAATGGGACAAAAAGATTCTTGCAAAATACTATTTCATCTCTCTTTCTGTAAGGGCTGAAAATACAGATAGTGGGCAGAAAGAAGGAGGGTGTGACTCTGCAGTTGGTTATCTCAGTAAGGTGAACTCTTTGAGCAAGGACTAAAATGTAGAATGTGAGAGATCTCTACCAGAAGAAGGCTTGATCAGATTGTTGGTTTCGAGAAGCACTCCTGAAGTGCTTTGTTTATTTGATGGCACCAGTTGTAAAAGAAACACCAATGGTGTAACATCTGTGCGCATACCTGTGTTTGTTTTGCAGTTGGACCAGTTTTAACTATCAGGAAACAACTACATCCTGCTCTGCACAGTCAGGATCATGGTGCTTACCAGGACCCATCTTCAGAGCCCTTCCAAAAAAAGACATTTCCTGCATCAAAGTGAGAGTGAGTGAAATAGAACGCAGGTAGTGAGGGTCAGGGGGTTCTTGTGCCCACAAAAGGCTTTGTCAGATGAAGTGGGTCAGCTTTCTATGCTTCTGCTTATGTATTTATCCTTCCGCTGAGCGAACCTGGATGCACAGGAGGTGGATGGGTCCTGTTCATATCAATGAGCAGTGGCTGGGACCAGTCCTGGAACATGAGCACAGCCAAAAGAGGAAGGTGGGAGCCCTTTGTCCTCGTTTGTCTTCAGGAAGCTTTGGTCCAGGTCAGCCTCATGAGGCTCTGTATGTTCTAAGCTGTAATGTTCTATGGAGCAGGTAACGGTAATAGTTCTCCAGAAAGCTTTGCCTGCTCCTCAGTCAGGCAAAGGGCTTTTAGGTTCCCAGGACTGCTCGCTTCTGGCGAAGTCCTGAGAACTCCTAAAGCTGATGTGATACCCCCTTCTCCTCCACACCACTATTTTCTGGCCTATGTGAGTTGCATTGTCACACAGCACTTGTCACAGTCTGTCACAGTTTGGATCTGTTTCCTTACGTGTAGTGAATTAAAGGGTCAGTTCTCATACAGAAGCAGCTAATGGTGGTGTGAATACTTGCAACCATAGTGAAATCAGTGACACACCATCCTGGTCAGCATACCTGTAGAAGGCAGAGCTGACACACTAATGTATGTGTATATAAAATAAGACCATGTCTGGAGAGCATCTGTTAAAGAAACACAGCATAGCAACCCACACTGAAGGGAGCTTTATAGATCCAAATTAGGATGGCAAAGCCATGGTTTTTAGGAGCAGACCTGTGTGTGCCCCTACATGCCCAGACCCCTCTCCTTCTTTGGGATGACTGTTAATAGCACACTGTCTGGTCTTCCCAAAGTCAGATGGTGTGTGGGTCTGTTTGGTTACTGCAGGGCTATTTGTCAACTCTGGATAAATGTCCTTAAATAATCCTGGTGGCACTGGGTGTTGGAGATCTCAAGGCTTTAGAAACTTTGGGGTCAAATTTACTCTTGTTAAGTAAGCAATGAGTATTGATTAGATCATATGACAGACCAACAGAGCACTCTTTCAAATACCGCAGCTCACTGGAGTTCATTTTTATCTATTTATATACTCAGAATCCCTTGAAACAGTTACTTTGGCGAAAGAAATACTAAGTCTTTACTCCTGCAACTCTATATACTTTCATATGCACAGCCCTGTGCACACAGATAGAAGGATTATTGAGGCTGCTTGAAGGTTTGGATGCTCACTTTGTTTGTTTTAGCTGGAGACTTGGCTCCCTTAGGCAGATTTGAAAATCTCAGCCATAATTCTTTGCTTATTTTAGTACGTAAGGGCAAGACATTTTCCCTGTTAAAATAATTTCAAAGTACTCCTTTCTTGCTGCCATAAAATAAAAGTGTGTTTAAGTGGAATTATAAGAAGCATTTGTTCCTCTGGACTTACCTATTTACCTTACTCATTTGCTGGTTTGTTTACTGAGGAAGTTCTTAAGTCACAGTCTGTCTATATTTCGTACTGAATAGCAAGGAGCTTGTCAGAATTGAACATGCAGATTTATAAAGACATTTTATTATGATTATTTATACAGCTTGAACATGCTGGAAAGGTTTTTCTCATCTTTAATCTCTCAGCAGTACAATTATGTGTCTGGCCTCAAATATATGTCAGGAAAACACCATACAGCCCTACCAAATGCAGTGCCTGTGCACACAGACATACACAAAGGTGATGGGTTGCAGCAGTGGGAAGAAAGCAGGAGCGTTCCACGTAAACAGAGGTCAGCGGGTGAAAGGCTGCAGGGGCCACATTCACTCTGTTTATGTGGGTCCCAGTGGGACACTCTCATGTTGCAGAGGCAGTTTGTTGGGCAGGAAGAGGAAGGCACAGCCTGTCTTGGTGAGGCTTCCCAAGGTGGCTGGTCAAGCCGATCCCCATGTCTGTGGGGTGCTGCTGGCAGCTCGGGGGAGCTCAGCCATGGGGTGTACGGTCCTGGTGCCCTCCCAGCAGCCTAGCTGCAAGCAAACCATGGGCACCCACCTCGGCGGAGGCTTCTCTTTACCGCTGCTCCCTGGCTGTCTCCCACATGGAATCAGCTGTGGCGGGGTGGATGCCAGCCCTCTTGCCCTGTTAGCAGGGCAGCAGTGTGGTTTCAGGCTGGCAGGGTCAGCGTGGCCCTTCTGAGCTGCCTGGGTGATGGAGGAGGTGAGCTGGTACCCTGCGGTATGCTGGGGCAAGCCTAAGTGTGGGGAAAACAGCTCATCCTTGGGCCTAACTTGGATTTTGTTGCCACTCTTTCAATACTGGATTTGACTTCCAGTTTAGGCTGACATTTTCCTGTTACTCCCACTGGGGAGAGGGTTTTCCTGGGAGTAGCACACCAAAATAAACAGGACTCTCTGGAACTTGCTTTTACTCGGAGTGAGCAGGGGACAGACCGTTTGTCCCCAGCAGCTTATCAAAGGTGCTTTTTCACTCCCTGTTTCCTCTCCAGCTTCAAGAACAAGAGCCTACAAGTCTTGGAAGGACAGCGTGCCCTGCAGCTGCCGCTGCAGTGGGAAGAGCTGAGTCCTCACATGGAGCACCAGACACCTGCCTGGAGCACTGGCACCTTCTCCTACACTCACCTCCTGAGGCCTTTTTTTGTTTTTCAATGTCAGCCTGGCACCAGTGATGCTCAGGAGAGGATCCTGTGCTGTCCCAGGTACCTGCGGTACCTGCTGTGAGCCCCTCTGTAGGACTTGTGTTGCCAGGCTGAGGACATGCTCCCTTTGCATGCTCCCAAACACACTCTGGAAGGACTCTGGTTGGGCAGGAACAGCCACAGAGTGGGCTGGAGGCACCAGTCTTTTCCCAGGCTGCCTACCACAGGAGCAGCCCTGGGTTCTGCTTGGGGGCATGGGAGTGTCCAGCAGCTCCTCTCTGCTCCAGGCAGGGAAGCCTTTGATGCGGGCTGACAGCACTGATAGCAGAAGTAAGAGCTTGGTGTCCATCCATCATCCTTTGGGAATGCCTGCAGACATGGTCACTCACAGCTCTGAAGAGGCCTGAGGGAGACAGGCAGACCACCACCTCACCTGCTCTTTGGCTGTTTCTCCACAAGCACAGGACAGAGACAAAAGGGCCTCCTGGAAATCTGTTGTGAAACCCCATGATCGCTGGTTTAAAAAGTCCCACAGAAGCTAGAATCATTTAACAGGCCTCTGCTCATCCCGTCCTGTGGTTTATAGACAGCATAGAAGCTTCATGTGAATGATGAACTAGGTACCAAGCCAAACACTCTGCTCCCATCTGGAGCATCACAGCTCTGCTGCCTTTATCAGTTTGCTCATCGTGGCAAGAGAGCCTGAATTTCCTTGAAAACATTAACAATCTTTTTTAATGCTGAAACAATGCCTTCTGATCACTGTAGGGCCTTCAGCTAGTTTGAGATTAGCTTATTCCAGACCATCTGCTTCATATGTCATGGTGCATGTCCTCAACTTCACCCTTCCATTGTACACCCACATTGTACAGCTGGGACCTGTACTGGGTAAAGAAATGACTGGTTTATCAAACGTCCATCACAGGGACATGGCACAGGAGTGCCCCAGAGCCCAGCATTGCGTGTGTGTGTGAAACAGAGAGACTTTGCAAGACAGCATGCTTTAAGGTGGAGTAGTGACAGTATGACTCAAGTCCCAGGAGCTGGAAGGGGCAATATCAGCCTGAGTTGGGGGAGCTCCTGTACTGACTGCAGCAGTCACTGCAGAGGCAATAAAAGTTAACACACAGAAAACGTGCCCAGTGGCAGCAGGCAGCTGAAGCCAGTCTGGCTGCCCTCTCTCCATGCATCCAGTGCCAAGGGCAGCACACGGAGCAGAAGGGCTGGGCAATGGCTTGGGACATACACCAGCTCCAGGAAAAAGCTGTTGCTGCAGGAGAAGGTGTCACAACAGACTGCAGGGTCTCCGTCGTGGCAGGGAGCACCGGTGGCACCACGTCCCCTCTCTCCTCTCCCCTACTGCCCATGGCACATCTGGAGTGGTCTCCTGCGGTGCTCAAGCTGCATCCAACGTAATCGGCTGCAGGCTTAATGGAGACTGGATGGCAAAGAAACTCTCTGTTCTGAGCAGGGTGATTGCCTCCCGGTTGTCAGCGACCGCGTGGTCTGTGTGGCTGTGCAGGGCTGTACCATAGCCACAACCCCCGCGCTCACAGCCAGGTGAGCAGCACCAGTGACTGGAGAGCTGAGCACCACGGCTGGAGCCAGAGCTGGGCCGGGGCAGTGGGCAGCAAGAGTCCTGCGGGGCTTCACATGGCAGTGCAGGCTGCGGGCGGCTCCTCTCAGCTTGCTGGCAGCCTGCTCGAGTTTGAGATGGCTGGGCTGCACTGGGTGCCCGGGCAGGCGGCACCCTGCGAAGCCTCGGCTCCATGCAGGCGGAACAGCAGCGGCTCGCGGCGGTGGGTGCCCGTGTGGATGTGGATGTGGATGTGGATGTGGATGTGGTGTGCTGTGGGTGCAGCGGGGCCCAGTCCTTCTCAGCACAGGCGAGAGGCAGACCGAGGATTTGGCAGGAGCAGGGGAGCAGCCGCCAAGGTGCACTGAGCTAACCCAGCCTCACCTCGCGGGGTTCATTTTTTTATGAGCCACCAAAGAAGACGCTGCTCTGGGAGCTGAGCTGGGGCTGGGAATCCCTCTCCTGTCCCTGCCTCTGGCAGCCCGTCCCTCCGCTGCCTGCATGCACCCCGGCAGGATTCCACCCGCCCTGACTGCTGCCGCCGGGCTGCGGGAGAACTGCATTGTGGCTGAACGGGGGCCCAAGCTTGGCACACTGGAACCCGGGGGCTCTCCCCTGCAACAGGGGAGTTGCCTGTACAACAGGGACTCCCTAAAGCCATCTGGAGGATGTGTTAAGAGCAAACATTGCAAAGCATTGCTCTGGCTTTCCTCTAGCTAGCAAGGGGAAAACCAGCAGCCTGGAAGTCTATTCTGGTCTCGCATGTGTCTCAAGTGGAAAATCTGAGCAGTGCTGATGCAGGGGTTACGGGAGGTGAGCGCCGGCTGCCGCTGCTCCGTGCGCAGGGAGGGATGGAGATGGCTCCGCAGGCACCCGTGCCTGCCACGAGGCAGCGGCTCGGTGAGGAGAGACGGGAAACGTGAGCCCCAGCTGCAACCCTCGGAGGGACGGCGGCAGCGCTGCCTCCCGGCACGGATAAACACAGCCCCCCCCGCAGAGCAATGTCCTTCCTTCCTTCCCTCACTCCCTTCCTCCCTTCTCTCCCTCCCTTCTCTCCCACCTTCCCTTCCTCCTTCCTGTCCCCAGCTGCCGGCACTCGCCCCGTGCAGCCCATGGAGGGGATGTCCCAGCAGGCACGTCCGCCCTGCAGGAAGGACACGAAGCAGGGGAGCGGGCAGCGGGGAGTGCCTCAGGGTCCAGGACAGAGGGAGGAAGAGGAGGTTTCTTCACTCCTCAGCCTCCCCATTGGTGCTGGTGACACAAGGACCTGGCTTCGGGACCTGGAGCTGGCCGGGAACTTGCTGTTGAGGCATTCATTGCTGGAAAATAGTAGTAATTTGTTCGAAGTGAAACTTCCAATGGGAATGTTCGTGTGTGTGGGGCAGACCAAGTGCCCCATCCTTCGTCCCAGAATCTGTCTCACGTCCCCACCCTCCAGCTGGTCCTGGCATGGGTAGGTCAGTGCCCAGCCCCGTGCAGAACAGGAATGTTTTGGATCCTCAGGCAACTTGGAAGAGAAACGGCTTTTCCAGCCAGCCCCGTCGGCAGCCCCTGCCAGCGGGGCCGAGCCGGGTGAGCCGCACTGCTCAGGCAGTGGCACAGCTCGAGCTGCGAGCAGGGCTCCTGATCGGCTGTGGCAGGATCACACGGTGATTCCCTGGGGAAGAGGCCCCGGGAGGTCTCTGGTCCAGGGTCAGACGCTGCTGGGGGCTTCCTCCCAGCGGGGCTGGAGAGCGGCATCCTCTGCGCGCACCCCGCCGCAGTGCCGGCACACCCAGAGCCGTGTCCGGGGCAGGGCCGGAGCGGGTCGAGCACCGCGGGGCGGCTGCAGCGTGCGAGCGGGAGGATGCGGCTCTGCGGCTGCTCCGGAGCGCGCTGCCCGCCTGCACGGCCCCGCTGCCGTCCGGGCCCTCCGGCACAGCTGCGGCGGGAGCACACACAGCCGGTGCTCGGTAACGGGGCCAGCGCTGCGCCCCGGCGGCACGGAGGGATGGGGCTGGACTCTCCCCTGGCCCCCGCCGGGTCCCGTGGAGGCGGCTGGAGCTCCGTGTGCCGGCAGGCAGGCCCCGGGAGCCAGCAGCGGCTGCCACAGCTCCAAAGCTGGGCACAAGCTGAGGCAGCTCGGCCCTGCCCCCCCGGACGACGGGGCTCCCCGCCAGCAAAGGGGCCCGCACCCAAGTACCCCGTCGCCCTCGGGTCCGCA